>CAUYON010031220.1:0-27384 GCA_963573935.1 Arctocebus calabarensis
AATACAGCAAAAAATAGAAAATGAAAACATATACTGAGTGAAATCAGCAAGATGGTAGACTAGAAATCCCATGTTCACATATTTCTCACATGGCATCAAAAATTTGGGAGCCAGGCTCGGTGCCCGTGGCTCAAGTGGCTAAGGCTCCAGCCACATACACTTGAGCTGGCGGATTCAAATCCAGCTTGGTCCCGCCAAACAACAATAATGGCTGCAACCAAAAAAAAGCCAGGCATTGTGGCAGGCATCTGTAGTCCCAGCTACTTGGGAGGTGGAGGCAGGAGAACTGCTTGAGCCCAGGAGTTGGAGGTTGCTGTGAGCTGTGATGCCACAGCACTACCCAGGATGACAGCTTGAGGCTCTATCTAAAAAAAATAAAATAAAAATTAGCTGGGCATGGTGGTGTGTACCTGTAGTCCCAGCTATTTTGGGAAACTAAGGCAGGAGGATTGCTTGAATCTAGGAGTGTGAGGTTGCAGTGAGTTATGAACACATCTCTGCACTCTATCCTATCCCCAGGAGCTAGACCCTGTCTTAAAAAAAAAAAAAAAAGTATAGAAGTCACTTCCCAGTCTGAGGTAAAACCTGCCATACATTCCTCCAAAGTTTGCCCAAAGCTATTTCCCTTAAATGTATATCCATTTATTGAGCACCTGCTAAGAAGAACTGTTTTATAGAAAACTGAATTTGAAAAATTTTCCCCTTCTGTCCTACCCCGGACTTGGGTAAGTGCGTTCGGGTCAGGGGACTGCATGTCCTCATAGGAACCTGGGAAGTCGGGGCCATGGTCTACATAGTGGGGAGAACAGGTCCTGCCTGTGTCCTGCTCTGGCTCCCCAGTGCCTTCAGTACAAAGCCTGAAGTCTCCCTCCTTTTTCCGCTGTCCTCCCTCACTCTTAAGACCAGGAACATCATCTTGTGGGTGCTCAGACAGATCAGCAATTGCTATTATTATTGTTGTTGTTGTTTCTCAAACACCGAGCTCAGTTACATCCCCAGGCACGGGCGTCTGCAGTGTGCCCCACCTGAGCGTTCTTCCAGACATCCCTACAAAGGTTCCTCCGGGACCTCAGGGTGGAGGTGGGGGTCACAGCGGGGATGTCAGTTCCTCCGAGCGGCCGCTCAGCCCTACCTGGGGCTCCAACACTTCGTCCTGTTTTATTTGTCCCCATTGGCGCTTGGTACCTCAGGAAAGGGATTTGTTTGCTGTCTGACTTCCCAACAGACCCCTCTGGACCTGGCGCTGGGCAGCGGTGAGCCTTTGCCACAGCCAAGTCCCAGGCCAGCGCCCAGACCCAGCTTGGCAGCGAGAGTTAGGCCTTCTCGAGGGGTGTCCCTGGGAACCGGGGCGCCGCTGAGGGACCCGGCCCCATGCCGGGGTACGGGGTGCGGTGCGGGATGCGGGTGGGGGGGCTCTGCCGCAGCAGCCGCGGCCGGCAGGAGGCGCAGCGATTACTCGCAGAGCTGGAGGCGGGAGGGGAACGCGGAGGGGAGGGGAGCGAAGAGCCGCGGCGGCGACGCGCGCGCCGAGCCCACCCCCCGCGCCTGCCGCCGCCCGGACAATAAACAGCCGCGCGCGGGGCGATGCCAGAGCCGGTGCCGCCGCCCCCGCGCCGCGCAGCCCCGGCCGCCAGGCCTTAGCCCGCCTGGACCCCGCCCGGCCCTCTGCCCCTCCCCCACCCCTCCCCGCCCGCGCGCCCGCCCGGCGCCCGCCCCCGCCCAGCACCGCGGACCCACCCGGACCTCGGCGGGGAAATGGAGTGAGTAGGCAACCTGCTATCGGGGTGCTGGGGGCTCGAAGAGCCAGGGGAGGCCCCCGCTCCCGGGCCCCTCTGGGGGCGTCGCGGCCCCAGCGAGGAGGAGAGGCAGCGAGGGGCTTTCAGGCCCTCCACCAGCTCAGCTGGAGAGGGAAGCGGGCTGGGCCGCGCCGGTCCTGAGACCCCGCTATCCAACCGCAGCGGCCCTCGGGTTATTGGGGATCTGGGCGGCAGCGGCTCGAGGGCAGTCCAGAACGCAGAAAAGGGAAGGCTCGCGTCTACGCCTGTCCGCCGCCCGCGCCTTCTGAGCAAGCCTCGGCCTTCGGCCACCTGTGGGTGGCCCCAGCAAGGTGGAGCGACCCCTCCCCAATTGCTGCGGTCTGGCCCTGAGCTCACCCGCCTTTCCTTTGCCTCAGCCTGAGAGCACCGCTCCTTGCGCCCTGGACGGGCGCACGGGCCAGTCCCCCTACCCCGCCCTTCCCAAGGGCTTTCAGTGTTGTCCTGAGCCTCCTGCTCAGTCTAGATCCAGCCACTAGATGTCCTGAGTTGCCCCTGGAGGCAGGGGGCTTCTCTCCAGACTTTCGGGGAGGGGGGAGATGTCTTCAGTATGTGCAAGAAGAGAGGACCAGGTATACGGAGCTTGGGTCTGATGCCCTCCCAGGGAAAGTGTCTTCAAGATGGATCTCCAAACGTGTAGCTAAAAGAGTTAGCCGGCCCTGGTTGGAATCCTGAGACCCTTGCAAGCCCACTGGGTGACCTGGGCCTGAGCAGGGGTCTGGGAAGAAGTGTTGGCAGCAGAAGGTTCTTGTACACAGCAGGTCCCAGGTGAAGGTGCATGGTCATTCAGGCACATGGTCCCTTCTTCCCAGTGTGAGGGTCACTGGCCTCTCCCCTTCACTCCCACAGGTGGGCACCAGGAGGCTGTGGGGTGTGTTTGCATGGACAGGGGGCCAAGAGGCCTTCCTGGGGTCACCCCACCTGCCCACTTTGGGACAGAGCCAGAAGCTGCCCTGCTTTGGGCCCCTGGGTCCTACCCTAGCCAGTTTCAAGAGGTCTAGCTAACCCTGCCTGGCTGGTTGCTCCCACTGGGTGTGTTTTCTGAGTCGGCAACTTCCCCCCCACTGGGTATTCACCCGTGACCCACCACACCTTCCTCTGAGTGGGAGCCACTTCCCTCCCTCCCTTCCTGGGAAAGCGAGACACCCGGTGTCCTCTGCTTTAGAAAACCCAGACAAAAGCCTGGCCTGCTCCCCCCACCACGCCCCGGGAGCCTAGCCAGGGGCTCATGGGAGCCAGGGAGCCAGGGCCTGGAGTTGCCTATTCCACGTTCCCCTCACTTGTTTATCTGCTCTGTTTTCAAGGCCCAAGGGGAACCTCTTGACAGCAAGGCCTGGGCAGGGTGTGGCTTCAGTGAGGGGGCTGTCCTGGGGAAAGGCAAGGAGAATTCTCCCATCCAAAGCAGAAGAATAGGGGAATATTTTGGTTGGATCCCATTGTATCCTTTTTTTCCAGTGGGGATGCTGAGGCCCAGAGAGGGACAGCTGCTACCCCAGGGTTACACAGTGCAAGGATGGCCCCTCAGTTCCTCCTGCTCTGCCCCTATGGCTTTTTGGTCGTGGGTCAGCTATGGCTCCCACAGGCTGCCTCTGGGTCATTGCTGCTTTTTCTGGGTGCAGATATGGGACTTGGCGCTCACCAGCTTTGAGCAGCCACGAGTGAGTGCCTTTCTCCCTGGTTCCTGGGTTGACAATGGGTAAGGAGAGGCTCCATCTGGTATTGCCCTGTCTTGGACATCTGCCCCTTCACTCATATCCAGAGCCGGCTTCAGTCATGAAGGCAGTGGCTGCTAGAATGTGATCATTGACTTCATTCTGTTTCCATGGATTTTTCAGTCCAAGACACAGGAGGTGATTGTGGTTTACAGTGGTGCTGGTCTTGCTGGGAAGTTCAACAAATGGATTTAATAACTTAAAGGATTTAAAATTTTGTTGATTAAAAGATTGATTTTTGTTAATTTAAGGACTTAAGGAAAACTAGAGAGTAACTAACTGGGAAGACTGATGCTATAAAGGTGGGCAAGTGTAGGTGGCTGCCAGAGAGAGATGCTTCTGGGAGGAGGTAGGTGACAGTCTGTGCATCAGGAGGGTTTCTGTGGCCCTGGGATCCTCAGGATCTGGCCAGTAAAATAAGTGTACTTTAGCTTGGAGCAGCTATTCTCTGGTGCTCAAACAAATCCCTATTGTGGGGAAGACAAGGCTCAAATCCTGAGGAAGGAACAGAATTGAGCCTGTGACCATCTGGGCCATCCCAGATTCCTTTTCTATCTCAGGCCTGGAAAATTTCAAGGGGAAAGTCTCAATTGGGTGCTAAATGGGTCCTTAACACTCTTTCACAGCCACTAATCTCCCTTCTTAACTAAAAGCAAGGCAGTTAAAAGGCAACAGTATCTAGTGGTAATTTAATAATAAGCCTTTATTTTCATTGTATCTGTTTTTTCATGTTTTTGCTACAGTGTGGCAGTGACTTCTGGATAGCTCAGTTTTGGTAACAATATAGCATTTCCTTCTAAAACAAGGAGATTTGATTTAAATTTGAGTGGCTTTGAAGGGAAAGAATATATAGGTAAAGCTAGAAGGTGGGGGAATTCGTGAAGGTGTTTTGAGAAATACAGGCATTGTTTATTTACTTAGAAGCGAATTGGTGGGTGCCTGCTGTTTCCCATCCCTGTTCTGAGTGCTGTGTGTGTGAACTTAATCCTCACAGCAGCCTCCCATGACAGAGGTCATGAGAGTAGCTTGGAAAGAAATACTGGGGCCAGAAGGACAAGACCCCAAGGGTCAGCAAACACTCAGCTTCAGGTCTTTGTGGTTGTAGAGCTGCCCCCAGGCACAGACTGCCTGGGAATTGGGAGGGGAGCCTGAGCTAGGCCTAATTCCCTGAAGTAGGGAAACTGAGGCATGGGTAGGGGAAGTGGTGCCTGGGGACACACAGCTGCAAAAATAGGTGGTCCAAGTTCCCACCCTCTAAGCTGCTGGGATGGGGAATAGGGGAGGGATTTTTGGTGGCTTCCAGTGTCTGACCTGCTGTGGTCTGGTGGCTTCTAGGTATCAGTTATCCTGACATCAACTTTCAAACTAGGTTTGTTGACTGAGTCATGCATGTAGAAGGTGTCCTTGTCAGAGGCGTTGGCCCGCAGAGGCATCTGTGCCCACCCTTTCTGTTAACTGTTGACTTGGATGTGAGCTAAGGAGAGGGAGAGTCCTTGAGTTCCCAAGAGACTTTGGGCATGTCACTTTTCTCTGGACCTCACTTTTCTCACCTGGCCAGTGGGGTTATTACCCCAACCCAGCCTCCTTCTGGGGGAGGCAGGGCCAGGGGAAAGACAAATGCTTTTATTTGTAGGGATGAGGCCTCATTCTTTCACCCAGGCTAGAGTTTAGTGGCACCATCATAGCCCACTACAGCCTTGAAAGCCTGGGCTCAAGTGATCCTCTCACTTCAGCCTCCTGAGTAGCTGGGACTACAGGCCTGTGCCACCACACACATCTAATTTGTAAAAATAGGCTTAGTGCCTGTGGCTCAAGCGGCTAATGTGCCAGCCACATACACCTGAGGTGGTGGGTTTGAATCCAGCCCAGGCCCACCAAACAATGATGGCTGCAACCAAAAAATTGCCAGGTGTTGTGGCCAGTGCCTGTAGTCCCAGCTACTTGGGAGGCAGAGGCAGGAGACTCGCTTGAGCCCAGGAGTTGGAGGTTGCTATGAGCTGTGATGCCAAGGCACTCTACCCAGGGCAACAAATTTTTTTACAAATTTTTTTTTGTAAAAATATTATAAAGATAGGGTCTTGCTTTAGTGCTTGGGCTGATCTTGAACTCCTGGGCTCAAGTGATCCTCTTGTCTCAGCCTTCCAAAATGCTGGGATTACAAGTGTGAGCTGCTGTGCCTAGCTGTCGTTTCTTTTTTTTGAGATAGTCTCACTCTGTTGCCGTGGGGTTGAGTGCCATTACATCATTATAGCTCACAGCAACCTCAAACTCTTTTTTTTTTTTTTTTTTTAGATAGAGCCTCAAGCTGTCACCCTGGATAGAGTGCGGTAGCATCACAGCTCACAGCAACCTCCAATTCCTGGGCTCAAGCGAGTCTCCTGCCTCTGCCTCCCAAGTAGCTAGGACTACAGTTTCCTGCCACAATGCCCGGCCATTTTTTGGTTGCAGCTGTCATTGTTGTTTGGCGGGCCCAGGTTGGATTCGAACCCACCAGCTCAGGTGTACATGGCTGGCGCCTTAGCCCATTGAGCCACAGGCACCGAGCCAACCTCAAACTCTTGACCTCAAATTATCCTCATGCCTCAGCTTCCCAAGTAGCTGGAACTACAGGTGCCAGACACAACGCCCAGCCAGTTTTTCTATTTTTAGTAGAAATGGGGTCTCACTCTTCTTCAGACTGGTCTCGAATTCCTAAACTCGAGCAATCCACTTGGCTTGGCCTCCCAGAGTGCTAGGATTATAGGCATGAGCCACTGCACCCTATCTGTTTTGTCTTGCTCCCCACTGATATCCTGCCCCTGTGCAGGATCAGAGAGGTCTAGAAACCCATAGAGCAGTGGTTCTCAACCTTCCTAATGCTGCGGCCGCCCTTTAATATCGTTCCTATGGGTCACAACCCACAGGTTGAGAACCACTGCCATAGAGGGTCTTCTCTAAGGTGTGAGAAAGATTTCCTGATACAGTCCATCATGAAGCTTTTCTATGAAGGATGGTTAGGGGTTTACCCAGTCAGGAAGAAGGGTGAACCTGGGGGGAGAGACTTAACACGTGCAAAGGCCCAGAGGTGTGAACACATTGGAAGGAGAGAGGACTCTTTGACTCCTACTGTTGGGGCCATATCCTGCTGGTTCTTGTGTGTCAGGCAGGGGAGCCATGAGGAGCTATAGACAGTGTGTAAGCAGGAAATGATCAAAGGCTAACTTTGAATACCAGCAAAAGGCCTTGGCAGCTAAAGAGTGAGACCAGGGAGGAGCAAGTTGTGGCTAAGCCTGGATAGAGGTCATGGGAGTAGCTTGGAAAGAAATACTAGAGCCAGAGGGACAAGACCCCGTGTCTGGGTCAGCAAGCACTCAGCTTCAGGTCTTTGTGGATGCAGAGCTGCCCACAGGCACAGACTGTCTGCTCAGGAAGAGTTGGCCTAGATACACAAGGAGGGTGGCAGACACCCTGCATACTGCACAGGGGACCTCCTGCCCAAGGAGGATGGCTGAGCAGGGGTCTTGGTGTCTGAGGAGCATGAAGTTGGGCCACGGTGGCTGTCTCCTACCCAAGGTTTTTTTTTTTTTGTAGAGACAGAGTCTCACTTTATTGCCCTTGGTAGAGTGCCGTGGCGTCACACAGCTCACAGCAACCTCCAAATCCTGGAATTAGGCGATTCTCTTGCCTCAGTCTCCAGAGTAACTGGGACTACAGGCGCCTGCCACAAAGCCTGGCTATTTTTGTTTTGCAGTTCTGCCGAGGCCGGGTTTGAACCCTCCACCTTCGGTATATGGGGCCAGTGCCCTACTCAATGAGCCACAGGTGCCGCCCATGCCCAAGAGTTTTTTTTTTTTTGCAGTTTTTGGCCAGGGCTGAGTTTGAACTCGCCACCTCTGGCATATGGGGCCAGCGCCCTACTCACTGAGCCGCAGGTGCCGCCCAATGCCCAAGGGTTTTGAGTCGAGATTCGGGGGCAGTGAGAGCTGGTTACTGGGACTGAGCTTTGACTGAGCTGGGAATTAGGAGGGGAGCCTGAGCTAGTCTTATAGTGAGTTAAGGATCAGAACCAGGTGAGGGCAGGGGGAGCTCTGTGGACAGAAGGGGAAGGGTGGGGCAAGGCCAGGCTGGGAACCCAGCCAGCCCGGGTGGGTAGAGGATGTGTGAGGACAGGGGTAGGGGGTAGATATAGACCTAGGGAGTGTTCTAGTAACACCTGTCATAGAGCCAGAATGTAACATTCTCATCAGCTTATGTTCAAATCCTTCTGACCACAGAAGGTCAAATGGCAGGGCCATCAGGGCCATACAACACCCCACGTGGGATGGGCATGACCCCAGCCCAGGCCCTGGCCTGGCTTTTGCAGAGAGGATTGCTGTGTCCATTACCAACACGTGTATGTATGTGTGTATAAAATTTTTAACAACTTTGTTAAAATATGATACATATACCACACAATTCACCCATTTAAAGTGTACAATTCAGTAGTTTTTTGTATATCCCCACAATAAGTGTTAGAACTTTTTTTTTTGAGACAGTCTCATTATGTCTCCCTGGGTAGAGTACCATGGCATCACAGCTCACAGCAACCTCAAACTCTTGGGCTTAAGCAATTTTCTTGCCTAAGTCTCCCAAGTAGCTGGGACTACAGGTGCCCACCACAATGCCTGGCTATTTTTTGTTTGTAATTGTCATTGCTGTTTGGCAGGCCCGGGCTGGGCTTTAACCCACAACCTTCAGTGTATATGGCTAGTGCCCTAGCCGCTGAGCTATAGGTGCTGAACTTGTTAGAACTTTTTCATCACCCCAGAAAGGAAAGCCCCATCCCCATGAGCAGTCGCTCCCCATCCCCTCTCCCAGCCCCTAGTGAATCCACCATGAATCCACTTCCTGTCTCTGAAATTTGCCTGTTCTGGACATTTCACATAAATGGAATCACACATTATATGTCCTTCTGTACTCTGCTGTCACTGAGTGTGATGTCCTCAAGGTCCATCCACATTGTAGCCTGTGTCAGAGCTTTCTTCCTTTTCATGGCTGAGGATATTCCATCGTGTGGGGTTTACTCATACGTGGACAGACACTTGAGTTATTTTACATGTTAATTTGTACAGCCTCCCCACCCCTGCCAAGGTAGTTAAAGCCTGTGTTCTCTTCAATGTGAAGAGTCCAGGTCCTGTTTTAGATAAATGTAAATCATGACAATGAGTTTCTTTAAAAAGAAAAAAAGGAAGTGATGACAGGGTAGGTGGCCCAGGGAGATGGCAGGAGTATGATAGTCAGGGGCTGAGGTTTGAGGAACCTTGGGTGAGGGCTTCCTCTGCAGATGGAAAGACCCTAATTGACTTGCTGAACTAGCAAACATTTATCAAATTCTATATTCAATATTCTATATTCTGTGTACTGGGTGATGGAGGCATGGCAGGGACAAAAAAAAACAAAACTCAGTGCTGTCATCATGGGAAAACAAGATAAAAAGACACAGGCTATTTCATGGCAGAGAGAGTAGGGGGCTGCTTGGGTGTACCAGAGATGACAAGTAGGGAGGTCAGAAAAGGCCTAAATGAGGAGGTGCCATCTGAAGCAAGGCCTGGGGAGTAAGTGAGACTATGAACATCTGAGAGAGGGGGCTCTAAGAGGGGCACAGCTGGTCCAAAGGCCCTGGGGTAGAACCACAGTGGAATGTTTTGAGAGTGTGGCTGGAGTGGAGCCCAAGGTAGAGAGGAGATGTAGGGTCTTTGGGCTGGTCTCTGCAGATGGATTTGCCAGAAAAGGCCCCCAAGTCATGCCCCGCTGGCCTCCTCCTGTGAGGGCCCAGGGCAGGGTCCAGCTCCTCCCCAGCCTCAGGTTAATAGGCAACAGTTTTGCTGCTGTGGGTCTGTGAGCTGCCCTGACCTCCACATCCTGTACCGGGGGTGGTGTGAAGGTTGTGGTGCTGCTGCTTCTCTGCCTTGACCCTTCTAGAATTCTCAGGGGCCCCATGTGTCTGCTACCTCACAAGTGACAGTGGTAGCTCTTGGGCACCTGTGTGCTAACTGTAGAGAGGGCTAGGAGGAGATTCCTTCCTTTTGGGTGAGGGAGGCCCAGGAAGGCTTGAGAGAGGCAGCTGTCCTAGAGCTGATCTGAGACAGGGAGGACGGGAGCTGATGGCAGGTGAAGGGGTGAGGGCTAGGGCTAGAATATGGGCAGGCTTGGAGCAGAGCAAGGAGATGGCAGAAGGAGGGCATGGGGCTGCATGGACTTCAGCTCCCCCTGAGAATCCAGAGACTACTCTGGGAGGTAGGAAGCAGCCCAACCAGCTGGAATCAGGACACCCTGCCTCCAACCTCTGCCCAGTGGGGGAAGGGGCTGCTGGGATCCCCCTCACCCCTACCTCCCAGCCCCATGTGACTACCCCCACCTATGGCTAAGGTCATCGTCAGCTTTTTCCTTTCATTTAGCAGCAGGAATGTTCTCGGAGCTGGGCTCCATGCCTGCCCGGGCAGGGACCCCCTCATTCCAGCTGGAGCTGCCTAGGTTGCAGCTGCCTGGGCTTGGGCTCTGGAAGGACAAGTGTGGACCCACCCCCCAATAGGCACACACCTCCTGCCTGCCCGCTGGGTGACCTTGGACCGGTTGTGTAACCTCTCTGGGCCTTTCAAAAATAAACGCCCTGCAAAGTAGAGGACTCTGCTGGGCCCTTGTTGGGTTTGGACCTTATTAGCTCATCTCTTGGAGCCGGATTATCTGATGCACTCACAGACAGCGCCCTTGCCGAGTCCTGAGCCGCCCACATTGCGACGCCAGCCCCAGAATTTGTTCCAAGCGCCGTAAAAATAATCGCGCGAGGACAGAACGCCTGCGTGTACTGATAGTGGGCGTCTGGGCAAAGGGCATGTTCCCCCACAAGTGTCTCTGAGCTGCTGCCCACTGCCTAGCCAAGCCAGTGAAGTCCCATATTACAGGAGTGACCTGCCCCGGGACACAAAGCCAGCCTGGCCTTCCCAGGCCTTTTGGCAGAAACTCAACTTCTCCACCCAGAATATAAGATCTTTTGTGATCTGGCCTCAGCTTCTTTCCATGAGCCTCAGAAAGCAGGAGCATTTCATCTATCCTGCCTGCCTTGCCCCCAACTGTGGTAGACCCTGCGCTGGGAACCCCGAGGGTAGGGTACAGTCTGCAACCTCTTCCCCTTGATACCATGAGAGGTTAATAACCTCACGGCCCTGTGGGACCATCAGGAGCATGGAAGCTTAACTGGCCCTTTCCAGACTGCTTTGCACCCAGCCTCCATTCCCTCATGTGTGAAAGGGGCTGACTTTGGCCTGCAGGAGACAGCGGTGGGTGGGTGAGTGGGGGGTATTCTTATTTCATGGCTGTTTTATTAGTGTTTTAGGGTTGTATTTTGCTTCGTTTTTTGGATTTGTGAAGTTAAGCATTATCTTGGCTTGACCTTGGCTACCTGGTGCCAGGGCCAGTTGGAGACCCTTCCTAGATAGAAACCCTTTCCTGGGGCGAACTCCCCTTTGAAGCCAAACGGAGGAAGTTCCTTCCCACCCCCAGTGGCGGGGGTGGGCTAAAACCCCTTACCCCTCCCAGCCCCGCCTTCTCTGGGCAGCCCCTGAGGCCCAGGGCGGGGGATGCTCAGTTGGGGCCCGCCCCTGCGTGCTGGGCCTTGGTGTTGCCATGGGGACTTAGCGGTTGTCAGGGCGACCGCCTCCCGCAGGCCCCCGCCATCCATCACCGGGGCGGCAGCACTCCAGGCGGTGGGGTGGCTTGGCACCCCTAGGCCTGGGGAGGGGCAAAAGGGGCACATACAGCCAGTGCCTCTTCCGTCTGTGACAGGGACATGGGTGGGGAGGGATGGGAATTCTCTTCCTGGGACTTGATGGGCACATTGTTTCCTGCCTGACCTTCCCTTGCCCTGGCTCAGGTCAGCATTGACCGGCCTGCCTAAGTGAAGACACTGCCTGCCTTGTCTCCAGCCTGGCCAGCCGGCCACACAGCAGTCCCTGTGTCCCTGTGTTCGCTCAGGATGGCCACCTGCCCGCTGAAGTGGGGCTGGGCACTGTGCCCTGGGGTCTGGGCTGCTAGGTTGACTTTGCGCCCCAGTTCTACTTCCTGGGTCGGTCTCTGGTGTCCACATTCAAGCTGGGACCCAGGGACTGTGATGGCACCAGAGTTGGGTGGGTGTTTGAGTCTACTCTGCCCCGACCTCATGTTGCCCTCTCTAGACCTAGTTTCCAGCCATAGGCAGTGCCTGGCAGGCAGCGGAAACTGCAAGTGCAAAGGCCCTGAGGTGGGAATGAGCTTGTTGCTCAGCCAGCAAGTCTTGGCAACTGGAACAGAGTTGGGGTGGGGGGATCGAAGGGGTGAGGGCAGGGATGTGAATGGGCTAGCACTGTTGTTCTTTCAGGGGCTGACAGGAGCCAGGGACACTTCGGAGCATGAGCATGACAGGGTCTGATTCTCATTTTGAGAACCTGCCTCTGGTTGTGTGCTAGAGAGGGGAGTTGGGGGGACAGAGATGTAGCAGGGGACACTAGGCTAGGGAGATGTAGGGTTGGCAGAACGTGAGGGACTGAACCTCATGAGGAAGCATAACAGAGGGGACCCTGTATGCTTCACACAGTGCAAGAGGGCACACCAAGAACTCTAGCTGATCTGGCCATTCAAGAAGGGCCCCCAAGCCAGGCTGGATCAAGCCTTTCCCGAACTCTACACAGCTGAACCCAGCCTTCCTGAAGAGGGAGAAGGGGAAGCCGCAGAGTATATAACCAGTGCTTCTGGCCCCTAGGAGGCAAAGAGATGGGTAGGTGACATCTACCAGGAAGGGAGTACTGGGTAAGGTCACCTTTTGAGGCCTGGGAACTGGACACTTCACAGGCCTTAGCAATGCTGGGAAACTGAACCCAAGTCTTGATCTGGGAGCAGCCTCTCAGGGTGGGGCATGGGGTAAAGCCAACATGCTGTGAAGTTTTGGGTGTCTCTTCTCATCATGAACCACAGGTGTAGGAGCAGTGAGAGGAGGGTCTGGAGCTGTCTGTGCCTCTGTTCTTGTGCGGATGAGGGAAACTGAGGTCCAGTGGGGAGCAGGGGCTGCAAGTGGCTCCAGGCCCTGACACCAGGCTAAGGTGTATTGGTAGTGGCGGTGGAACCAAAGGATGGGCTGTAATTTCAGTCTCGGTGAAGATAAGGGGTTGGGAGAACCTGGCTCCCATGCTTACACCCCCTTGTTCCTGCCAGGCCCTGCCTCTTAAGACTGGGCCCCCCACCCCCTGGTGCTGCCCAGAGTGGGCAGCTAGCCCTGAGACTGCTCAGGATTTGGAGCAGACAACTCAGAAACTCCCTTCTTGAGTTCAGGACTCCTCCTCCTCCTCTTCCTCCTCCTCCTCCTCTGCTTCTGTGCCTGCATGTGCACACTCCTCTCCCTGCCTTGTGTTGCTGCAACCCCTAGGAGCCTGGGGGTATCATTATGTTCATTGCAGGGAAAGTGAAGACTCAAGCTCAGCCTTGGTGCAGGTCCTCATTGATTCCTGCATTTTACTAAGTTCATACTGCATGCCACTTTTGGGGACCCTGCAGGAGACCAAGAGCAGGATGGGGGTTCTGCCATTCTTCCAGCACTCTGCCCATACTGTCCAAACTTAACGCAACCCCCCGTCCTGCAAGATGGGGAGGGGTTAGGATTAAGTTTGGACAGTATGGGCAGGGTATGGGAAGGAAGGTTAGGGAAACACAGGCTGGGTTCTATCCTGAGCAGTGACCGCACAGCTCATGCTTGGCAGGGCTCAGGGGAATGTACAGGCCAGGATGTGGGGCAGAGATAACACACTTCAGTATCCTGGGCTCCTGCCCACCCCACAGAGGGCCTGTAACCTTGACAAACATGAAGTTATGTTTCTTCAGGTGCATCTGGTGACACTAATATTTATTTATTTATTAATTTTTTTTTTTGAGATAGAGCCTCAAGTTGTCACCCTGGATAGAGTGCTGTGGCATTCCAGCTCACAGCAACCTCCAATTCCTGGGCTCAAGCAAGTCTCTTGCCTCCACCTCCCAAGTAGCTGGGACTACAGGCGCCCGCCACAACGCCCGGCCATTCTTTGGTTGCCGCCGGCATTGTTGTTTGGCGGGCCCAGGCTGGATTCGAACCCTCCAGCTCAGGTGTACGTAGCTGGCACCTTAGCCCGTTGAGCCACAAGCGCCGAGTCAACACTGATATTTATTAAGCACCTGCTGCGTGCCAGTTCTGGAGACCAAGGCTGAAACCTCACTGGGAGGGCCCTCCAAAGACATTGCTTGGATGAGAGCAAAAGTCTGGGATTGGATCCTGACTTTGCCTCTTTGCTGTGTGTCCTTGGGAGGCTCACCTCCCTCTCTCAGCCTGGGCTCTTGGGAGACTCCGGCAGAGACTAGTATGAGAAGCACTGAAGCACGTACATGCCCAGGATTGGGTGGCTGGGGTGGTGGATCTCCCATCCTCTATGTGCCCCTCCTTGAGCTACAAAATAGGTCTTGGTGGACAGGAGGGTACAGAGAGAACTGTCTTGATCAGTCTAATGGTCATAGCCAGGAGGTGACACCCTTCTTCCTGAAACATGCTTCTCTGGTCTTTGGTTTTTTGGAGACAGAGTCTCACTCACTTGCCCTGGGGTTGAGTGCTATGGTGTTATAGTTCACAGTTCAAACTCTTGGACATAAGCAATCCTCTTGCCTCCGCCTCCTGAGTAGCTGGGAACTGGGACTACAGGCACAGGGCACAACGCCCAGCTAGTTTTTCTATTATTTTATTTTATTTTGTTTTGCAGCTCGGCCAAGGCTGGGTTTGAACCTGCCACCTTCGGCATATGGGGCCGGCGCCCTACTGGCGCCGCCCTATTTTTTTTTTTTTTTTTATTAAATCATAGCTGTGTACATTAATGCAATCATGGGGTACAATGTTAGTTTTTCTGTTTTTAGCAGAGATAGGGTCTCCTTTGCTCAGACTGGTCTGGACCTCCTGAGCTCAGGTAATCTGCCCACCTCTGCTTCCCAGAATTCTAGGATTACTGGTGTGAGCCACCATGGCCAGCCCCTTTGTTAGCCTTTGATGCCTGGTGAACTCCTATGCATCCTTTATGGCTCAGCCTTTGATGCCTGGTGAACTCCTATGCATCCTTTATGGCTCAACCTGGATGCCCCTTCTCCCTAAACCCTTCCTGGTTGCCATCCAGAGCCTCTCCCTTTCCTGTTATGGCTCCTTCAGTCCTTGCGGGGGCAGGGCAGAGTCCTACTTTGCAGAAAGGGAAAAAGGCTGAGAGGTATAATAGCTTTCTCATGTTCATTTAGATGGGAAGAGACAGGGTTGAGATTCAAAGCTTATCCAGCTAAAAGCAGGGGAGGGTAGACCAAGGCTGATCTTCTCTCCGTCCCCCAGGGTCCTGGCGGCAGAGACCACATCCCAGCAGGAGCGGCTCCAGGCCATTGCAGTGAGTTCTTCCTGCTCTTGGACAGGATGACCCTTGGGGTGTCAGGGGCCCTCCGTACCAGGCCTGGGACCCAGAACCAAGGGGTGGTAAGGGGAGAGGTATTTTCTTTGGAAATTTGAGTCCCACTGACACTCCTACACAGAATGAAAATAAATATGGAGACCCCCTGACTCCTGAGTCCCTTAGATCACTAGCCCTCTTTCTGCCTTTTGGGTACGTGAGGAAACTGAAACTTCCTCATCATGGAGAGGAAATAGGCTTTGGTGGTGGGAGCACAGATGTGCTCAGGGTCATCTTCCCCTCTCCTGGGAGCCAACAGGTCAGGGGAGTCCACTTGGAGGAAACAGGGTCTCCCTGGGTGGGGTTTTGGTTGGATTTGTTGGAGTCTCTGTAGCCCCCACACCAACACCCTTCACTCCTTGCAGGAGAAGCGGAAGCGGCAGGCAGAGATTGAGAACAAGCGCCGGCAGCTGGAAGATGACAGGAGGCAGCTGCAGCACCTGAAGGTAGGGGTGGGGGAGATGGGTAGCCAGCTGCAGAGGGTGGCAGTGGTGTGGAGGTACCCCTGGGCCAACCCTGACCTGGACCCCTGCCACCCCAGTCCAAGGCCCTGCGGGAACGCTGGCTGCTGGAGGGAACACCATCCTCAGCCTCGGAAGGGGACGAGGACCTAAGGAGGCAGATGCAGGAGGACCAGCAGAAGGCGCGGCTCCTGGAGGGGTCCATCTCCAGGTGGGTGGTGCCCAGGCTTCACTCTGCTGGGTCTGAGGACTGAGCATCGCCCCTTTGTCCCCCGACACCTTACTGTGAGCAGATGTGTGAGGGACGTGGACTCAGGGCAGCTCCAGAGTCCCTGAGGATGGGAGTTGTCGGCATGGAGCTCCCCCAGGGCTTCCTGGCGCCAGCCCAGCTGGCAAGGCAGCGTGTCCACAGCTTGCTCAGTGCTAACAGAGGCCACAGAGGCAGCTGGAGCTGCAGGAAGCCCAGGGGAGGGGCAGGATGGGGAAAGTGGTCATCCCTGTGGGGCTGGTGGGACACAGGCCTGAAGTTTCCGGCAGGCAAGAGTCCCAGGCTCAGCTCAGGGCAGCAGGTCAGGCCAAAGGGAAGTGACGACCAGACTTCCAAGTGCCTGCTTTGGCCGCAGAAGAGGCCCAGGAGGCGGAGGCCTCAGGTCACATGGCGTGCTGGCTCTGACAGTAAAGGCCTGTAAGCCTGTCCTGGCCACCCTTGGATGCTGTCTCAGCTCTGATGGAGTCCCTACCCCCACTCTGTCCTTGGGGTGCATCGAGCTGAATGCTGGATTTTTCTCCCTGGGTAGGAGGTGCTTTAAGGCATGGATGAGTGGGGGAGTTTCTGGTGGGGCCTTGGGGTGAGCTGAGTGCTTCAACCTCTGTGAGCCTCAGTTTCCCCATGTATGAATGGGGGAGGCAAGGGTTCCAGGAAATACTAAGCACTGTCTGTGTGCCTGGCCCTGAAGCAGGACAGGTCTGCCCATGGGGCTTGGGCAAGTAGCTTCTTCCTTCCATCCATTCCTGCTGGGGCACCTCAGTAGTGGGGGTAAGGGGCCCCAATTCACCTGCCTGTGCTTTGGGGGCCTGGGCTTCCCTTCTCCCTGGGGCAGTGGCTTCTGGGTGCTGACACTGAGCTGGTTTGGGGTTCTCCTGCCCTCATTTTGTCTGCTCAGGGTTTCTACCCAGTCTACCCTCCAGGCTAACTGCAGTGTCTAGGCCTTTCCTGAGTGGGGGAGGGCTGGCATCCAGTTTTGAGTCCAATCTGCCAACCTGGGCCCACCTTTAGTGCTCCAGCCCTTGCCAAAGCCAGTGCCTGGGATTTAATATCCCAGTTTTGTTTTCGCTGGATCTGTTTGTACCATTATCTTATACTACTTGGAAAATGACACGGTTTTTCCAGTTTCCTTGGAGAGATAACATTTCCTGTTAAAATACGTGAATTTCAGTGGAAAATAAAGGAGAGCTCATTTGAGACAAATTGGTAAACAGCACAGGTGGGCCTCCAAGAGGTATGGTGGCACAAGTCCTGGTTTGAATCCTCCTCTGCTGTGTGCAGGCTGTGTGACTCCTCTACTCGGTGCCCCCTCGGCCCCCACCATGAGAGGGTATGATGAGCATAAAGGGGTGCTGGGAAACATTCAATTCTGGGAGTTGTCACAGAAGCATCGAAAGAACCCAGAGCAGTTCTGGGAACCTAGAAGTGCCTAGTGTGGGTTCTTACCACACGTGCACACACGCTCCCCCCCACCAGGCTGGAGAAGGAAATTGAGGTGCTGGAGAGTGGAGACACCGTCCCTGCTGTAGTGAAGGAGAACTCGACAGCCCCGAGCCCAGCCCAGGCCCTGGCCCAGAGCCCAGCCAGGGAAGAGCCCAAAGCAGAAGTGGTATTGAACTCCCAGCAGGTAAGGTGATAGGAATGGATCCTGGGGTGCCTACATCTGCCGGCCACAGAAGGAGGCCTTGCCACTTCCATGTCAGCACAGCTGAGGGGGATCAGCACAAACTAGAGCTATTGCTTGGATTTGAATCTGAACTTGGCTACTTCCCAGCTGTATGATCTGAGACCAGTTGCTTTGCCTTTGTGGTCCATTGCTATAGGATGGGGCAGCAATCAGTGAATTAATGGACAATAAGGTCTTTCTTTACACAAGACCTGACACCAAGGGAAATTTCGACAGATGCCACCTACTCATCAATTCTGTTGTTATTTTAATAGAGCATGAGCACATGTATCTCATTGTCTAATTCTCCTGACAGCCCTTTCAGCTGTGAATGGTGTCCTCATTTGATGGACATGAAAAGCCTACCAGTGGTTCTCAACCTACCTAATGCCTCAACCCTTTAATACAGTCCCTTATGTTGTGGTAAACCCCGACCAGAAAATTATTTTCATTGCTACTTCATAACTGTAATTTTGCTACTGTTATGAATCATAATGTAAATATCTGATATGCAGGATGGTCTTAAGCAACCTCTGTGAAAGGGTTGTTCAACCCCCAAAGGGGTTGCGACCCACAGGTTGAGAACCACTGGCCTAGGCCCAGGGTAGTTGAGAGACTGGCTTAAGGCAACACAGCTGGCTCCGGACCTGTGGCTCAAGCAGCTAAGGCGCCAGCCATGTACACCTGAGCTAGCAAGTTCGAATCCAGCCTGGGCCCGCCAAACAACAATGACGGCTGCTACCAAAAAATGGCCGGGCCCTGTAGTCCCAGCTACTTGGGAGGCAGAGTCAGGAGACTCCCTTGAGCCCAGGAATTGGAGGTTGCTGTGAGCTATGATGCCAGCGTGACAGCTTGAGGCTGTGTCTCAAAAAGAAAAACAGACAACACAGCTAAGTGGTCTCTATAGAACTTACCCATTGATTCTGGGATCTGATGTTTGTACTAGGCTGTGCTAAATCAGACTGCAGGCCAGGTGTGGTAGCTCACACCTATAATCCCAGCACTTTGGGAGGCTGAGTAAAAGGATTGCTTAAGGCCAGGAGGTTGAGGTGACAGTGAGCTATGACTACAACCCTGTACTCCAGCCTGTGCCACAGAGCAAGACCTTGTCTTTACAAAAATACCGGTCCTGGCTTGGCGCCTGTGGCTCAATGGGCTAAGACGCCAGTCACGTACACCTGAGCCAGCCTGGGCCTGCCAAACAACAATGACGGCTGCAACCAAAAAATGGCCGGGCGTTGTGGCAGGTGCCTGTAGTCCCAGCTACTTGGGAGGCGGAGGCGGGAGACTTGCTTGAGCCCAGGAGTTGGAGGTTGCTGTGAGCTGTGATGCCACTGCACTCTATCCAGGGTGACAGCTTGAGGCTCTGTCTCAAAAAAAAACCAGTCCTTATAACTCTGGACTCTAAGTTGTGGCTACCACAGTGTGTTAATGCAAATTCCGAAATGTCCCAACCACATTTGTTGTCTTTGGGGCTCAAGGACCTGTAGGACATGCTTTCCCTCTCCCAACCCCATTGAGATGGGAGGAACATTGCCAGTATCTGGAAGCAATGTGTTCTTTTCTAGCTTGCTCCTCTGATGTTGGTCTGGACCTCTGCTGATCCCTGCCCACACTGCTTGCCAAGGCCTAATTTGGGGGAGACCAGGAGGATTAGACCCAGCCCTGGCCTCATTGAGCTCCTACAGGGTGTGCAGATAGACATGTATCAGGCAACCACACAGGGAAAGTGGTCAAGCCTATGATGGGAGAACACAAGACACTGTAGTGCCTGACTCATTGGAGGCCTCTACAGGCTTCCTGGAGAAGAAGGAAGACTGGCTTAAGGCAAGGTTGAGTTAGGGTTGTGAAGGTTGAGTAGGAGTTCTCCTACATTTACAAAATGTAAATTGGTACATTTACTGAATATAAATTGGGCATGGACTATGTGCTGGCGTGGGAGACACAGCAGTACACATACATAGTCCCTGTATACATCTTGGGTGAGAGACGGCCCTGGGTGGATGAATAACACAGTAACTTCAGGAAACAGGGTCTAAGAACACAGCCCATTCACATGGTAGGAGAAGGGGTAGATGGTCAGGGGAGCTAGGGAAGAGCCAGCCAAGCACAGATCTGGGGAGGAGCCTTCCACATGGAGAGAACATTACACATGAAGACGGTAAGGCAGGAATGCATTTGAGAAATAGTAAGGTGGCCTGTGAGGCTGGGCAGAGCTAGGGGAGAAAGGAAGGAGAGGCTTGTAGGGAGGGGACCAACCACTGATGGCCAAACTGGTCCAGATAGGAGTCAGCACTTAGGAGGAGGCAGTGGCTGGATTCAGGGTCACCTGCAGGCCCTGCTACAGAAAGGTGTGTGGGAGGGGGGGAAAGAAATTGGAGATGACCCCTAAGTTTCTGTCTTAAACCCCAAGAGAGGAGGGGAACCAGGTACATCTGGCCTCACCCACTGTGTCAGACCCTTCCCAAGTTCCTGACCCCATAGATGGGGACTCTGGTCAGCGGGAGTCTGGCGAGGCACCTGCATCCCTGACACCTCTCCTTCTTTCTTGCAGACCCCGGTGGGCACACCCAAAGGTAGGGCTTCTGGAAGGGATGTGTGGGGTCTTGGCGCCCTCTGGTGGCCTGAAATGGGATGGTAGGGCGGGGAGGGTACCCAAAGAGTAACTGTTGTTGTTACTAATGAATAACAATACTAACAACAAAGATTCATTGTTGTTATTACTCTTTTTGAGCCCTGGGTTTGGGCCTGGGTCATTCCAGTATTCTTTTTTTTTTTGAGCCTCATTCCAGTATTCTTCATTATCATACACACTTGTAAATATTTCACATCTCAGTGACATTTAAATATATGTTCTTCCACAGCACAGTGTCTCATGCCCGTAATCCCAGCACTTGGGAGGGCAAAGTGAGTCTATTGCCTGAACTCACAGGTTTGAGACCAGCCTGAGCCAGAGGGAGACCTCATCTCTAAAAATAGCCGAGCGATGGCTCGGCGCCTGTGGCTCAGCAGGCTAAGGTACCAGCCACGTACACCTTAGCTGGTGGGTTCGAATCCAGCCCGGGCCCGCCAAACAACAATGACGGCTGCAACCAAAAATGGCCGGGTGTTATGGCGGACACCTGTAGTCCCAGCTACTTGGGAGGGGGAGGCAAGAGACTGGCTTGAGCCCAGGAATTGGAGGTTGCTGTGAGCTGTGATGCCACTGCACTCTATCCAGGGTGACAGCTTGAGGCTTTGTCTCAAAAAAAAAAAAAAATAGCCAGGCATAAGGGTGGGTGCCTGTAGTCCCAGCTACTTGGGAGGGTGAGGCAAGAGAATCGTTTAAGCCCAAGAGTTTGAGGTTGCTGTGAGCTGTGACCCCACAGTACTCTGCTGAGAGTGACAAAGTGAGACTGTCTCATAAATAAATAAATAAATGTTCTTACCAGGGCTAGTGGCTCACACCTGTAATCCTAGCACTTTGGGAGGCTGAGACTACTGAATGGTTTGAGCAAGAGTTCAAGACCAGCCTGAGCAAGAGTGAGACCCCATCACTATTAAAAAAAAAAAAATAGAGGGCGGTGCCTGTGGCTCATCAAGTAGGGCACCGTCCCCTTATACAGAAGGTGGCGGGTTCAAACCCGGCCTCGGCTGAACTGCAAAACAGAAAAATGGCTGGGCGTTGTGGCGGGCGCCTGTAGTCCCAGCTACTCAGGAGGCTGAGTCAGGAGAATTGCCTAGGCCCAGGAATTGGAGGTTGCTGAGCTGTGTGACACCACGGCACTCCACCGAGGGTGATAGAGTGAGACTCTGTCTCTACAAAAAAAAAAAGAAAAAAATAGCTTAACTAGGCATTGTGGTGGGCACCTGCAGTCTCAGCTACATGGGAGGCTGAGGCAATAGGTTTCCTTGAGTCCAAGAGTTTGAGGTTGCTGTGAGATAGGCTGGTGCCATGGAACTGTATCCAGAGTGACAGAGTAAGACTCTGTCTCTAAATACATAAATAAATATTCTTCTCTGGAACAATAATTGTTCCAAAATATATGTATACATATATACCAGCCTAGACAGCATAGTGGGAACACATTTCCACAAAAGTTAAAAAAATTAGTGTGGGCAGCGCCTCTGGCTCAGTGAGTAGGGCACCAGCCCCATATACCGAGAGTGGTGGGTTCAAACCCAGCCCCAGCCAAACTGCAACAAAAAAATAGCCGGGCGTTGTGGTGGGCGCCTGTAGTCCCAGCTACTCGGGAGGCTGAGACAAGAGAATTACCTAAGCCCAGGAGTTGGAGGTTGCTGTGAGCTGTGATGCCAAGGCACTCTACTGAGGATGATAAAGTGAGGCTCTGTCTCAAAAAAAAAAAGAAAGAAACATATGGGCTGGGCACAGTAGCTCATGCCTGTAATCTCAGCACTTGGGAGGCCAAAGCAGGTGGATCACTTGAGCTCAGGAGTTCGAGACCAACCTGGGCAAGTGTGAGACCCCATCTCTAAAAAATAGCCAAGCATTGTGGTGGACACCTATAGTCCTAGTTACTTGGGAGGCTGAGGCAAGAGAATTGCCTAAGCCCAGGAGTTGGAGATTGCTGTGAGCTGTGTGACGCCACTGCACTTTACAGAGGGTGGTAAAGTGAGACTCTGTCTCTACCAAAAATATATATATATATTGTGGGGTGGCGCCTCTGGCTCAATGAGTAGGGTGCCGGCCACCTATACTGAGGGTGGCTTGTTCAAACCTGGCCCTGGCCAAACTACAACAAAAAAATAGCCGGGTGTTGTGGCGGGTGCCTGCTGCTCGGGAGGCGGAGGCAAGACAATTGCCTAAGCCCAAGAGCTGGAGGTTGCTGTGATCTGTGACAGAACGGCACTCTACCAAGGGCAACATGTCTCAAAAAAAAAAAAAAAGTATCCTGAGATAGATACAATAGCTTATTACATATTTTGTTAAGTCGTTCAGCATAGTAAATTTGTTAAATTATATCTTAAAAATATACTTTAAACATGTGTGTTTGCACATCTGAAGCTCAGAAAGAGCCACCTGCTGGGATTGACAGTGGTGCCTGAAGTATCTCTGGCCTGATTTATTGTGCATTAATTATTTATAGGGAGAGTGTCTCCTTCTCTTGCTCTAGAATTAAAAATTAATAATTTACAAAAAAGCCACATAGGCCTTTCAGGGATTTTGTGAAAATCATTGGGCTGAGAGATAAGAGTGGACTATGGAGCTTGGTGTGTGTTTGGGGGTCCCGGTGCATGTGTATGTCTGGGTGGGGTCTGGGTACATGTGTGTGAAAGGGTTTTCAGGCATCTGGGGGAGGGGCCTTGTGATTATCTCTCCTCTGATCTCTCTCTCTCTCTACTCTCTACCTCCTGCACAGAGAAGCGAGTTTCCAACACCCCAGTGAGGACAGTTGAAGGCTCCACCATGATGAAGGCAGGTGGGTTGGCTCCCAGGTTCTGACCTCTAAATCCAGTCACCATCCAGAGCTGTATCTCAGTCCTGGGGGGGGGGGATACCTGGTGAGGTGGGGGTGACACAGAGTCACCCTAAGCAGTGTGGTGGGGGCTGTGATTACAGAGATGGTGGCTGGACGAAGCTGGTGGCTCTGAGCCTGGGCTGGGCCCTGGATGCCCCCTCTGCTTTGGTGCCTTGGTCATGCACAGGCCCATGCTTCCCTGAGAAGATGGGCCCTCATGCATGGTGGCTCTAATCTGATGCCCCTCACGCAGCTTTCATGCCACCGTAACCTCAAGGCTTGCTCCTGGCTCCTGGGTCCTGGGGTGTCTGTGTGTGTGTTGGGGGGTGCTCACGCCTGAACACACCTGAACATGCTCGCTGCAAATCCTACCTGCTCCACAGTCCTTGGGAAGCAGGATTGGCTGCCTTGGGAGAGAGAGTGAGTGCCCTGTCCCTGGAGGTAACCAAGCCAGTCCTTGGGATTGCTGCTCTTCTAAGAAGCTGGGGAACGTTGCAGTTAATGCTAAGCATCATGCAGTGTCCACAGTCAGGTTTCAAGTCTCCTCTCTCTGAGTGACATGTGGTGCCTTGAATTTCCCCACCAGACAGAGGGGAGGGTTTATACTCTCTGGCACAAAACAAGAGCAATAATGAAGATAAGCCATAACTGTTGTTGTTGAAATGAGTTGGAATAACAGAAAACCAAAGAAAGGAAGTGATTACAGATTCAGGACTGGGTGGCCAGATTGTGACCATGCCTAAGGGAGAGAGGGCCAGGTCTTCTCACAATCTGTAGCAGGTTTTGCCCCAGGTGACACAAAGTGAAGGTAGCATTTCCAGGGTAAGGGTGCTCTCAGGGCCTCTGTGATAGTTAGATTAGCCCTGGCTAACACCAAGGCTGGGTGCTCCATAGGTTGCCTCAGCCAGTGACTTTGTGCAGTGCACAATCTTATCAACTATGTGAGCAGCCCTGGACACAGATGTTTGGGTATGGAGGTGTTAGCCTGTTCAGGTACATGGGATTGAATAACATTCATTCATTCATCATGCAAGTGCTTATTGAGCTCCTACTTTGTGCCAGGCATGGGGATCACAGTCTTGAGGGAGCTTATGGAGAAGTCAGCCAGAGAATGGGGAGCTGCAGGAAGGAAGCAATTTAAGTCAGAGGCCTCAGGGGAGGCCTAACTTAAGAGTTGGCATTTAAGCAAAGACCCAAAGGAGGGAGCAAGACATGCAGATATCTGCAGGAAGGATGTTCCAGGCAGAGGGTACAGACCATGCAAAGGCCCTGGGGCAGGACAGTGCCTGTCCTATTGGAGGTACAGTGAGGCTGGAGCAGAATGAGGAGAGAGAAAAGGAAGAGAGGAGGACAGGGAGAAAGTAGGGCAGGTCATGCAGGGCCTGGTGGGGCTCTGGAAGGACTTGGGCTTTTCTGCCAAGGGAGGAGGGAGGTAAGAGCCATGAAGGGCTGCAGGCAGAGAAAGGATGAGCCCAACAGGTGCTCTTAGGTGCCCTCTTGTGGCTTCAAGGAGAACAAACCATGGGTAGTGTTAGGAGACCCCGGGGGGCGGGTGTCCCAGACCCCGGGGGAGGGGGGGGAGTGTCCGAGCCTGGCCCAGGAGGGGGTGCAGAGGGGCAAGCAGTAGGCCCTTCCAGGTGTTCTGAAGATGGACCCCCCCACCCAGGTTATATGGATGGACAGGGTGTGGGTATGAGAGAGAGGGAGGGGGTAGGGAGGACAGAGCTGCTGGGATGGGGGCAAATAGGGAATGGGGTTTTTAGTGTAGTGAATGTGGGGCTCCTGTGGGACTCGAATGGTAGGTGGTTGTGGGAAGGAGTCAAGTCCAGAGCGAGGTCAGTGGAGATGGGTAGGTGGGCATTGTGGGCATGTGGTAGAGATTAGAGCCAGAGCCTGAGTGAGGTTCCCAGCACAGATTGGAGTCTGGGTCCCACGTTGGAGGGTAGGAGGAGAGAACCAGGTGACCATGGCCCCCAGCACTTGGTATTGCCTCTTCCTCTTTGAGCAGACCTAGGACAGCAGCTGTTAGGACTCAAGTCTCTGTGTGTTCTTTTTTTTTTTGAGACAGAGTTTCACTTTATCGCCCTCAGTAGAATGCTATGGTATCACAGCTCACAGCAACCTCCAACTCCTGAGCTTAGGCGATTCTCTTGCCTCAGTCTCCCCAGCAGCTGGGACTACAGGTGCCTGACACAATACCCAGCTATTTTTTTTGTTGCAGTTTGGCTGGGGCCAGGCTTGAACCCGCCACCCTCAGTATATGGAGCCGGCACTCTACTCACTGAGCCAAAGACACTGCCCCTCTGTAGTTTTTGTGGTGATGATTTTTATAGTGCAGGAGCAAGATGCTGGTCTAACAGGTAGTGACAAACATCTGTCTTAAGTGGGAATTATTCATTCTTTATGTTAACATAGTTGACAGAAAAGAGCTGTGATGGCTAGGTGCCTGTAGCTCAGCAGTTAGGGCCCCAGCCACATGCACCGGGGCTGGCGGGTTTGAACCTGGCCGGGGCCTGCTAAACAATAATAACAAAAAGAAGCTGAGTATTGTAGCAGGCGCCTGTAGTTCCAGCTATTTGGGAGGCTGAAGCAGGAGGATTGCTTAAGACCCAGAGTTTGGGCTCAGCACCTGTAGTTCAGTGGCTAGGGTGCCAGCCACATACACTGGAGCTGGCGGGTTCAAATCCAGCCCAGGCCTACCAAACAACAATGACAACTGCAACCAAAAAGAAAAAATAGCCAGGCATTGTGGCAGGTGCATGTAGTCCCAGCTATTTGGGAGGCTGAGGCAAGAGAATCACCTGAGCCCAAGACCTTGAGGTTGCTGTGAGCTGTGACGCTGTGATGCCACAGCACTCTACCAAAGGCAACATAGCCTCTGTCTCAAAATAAATAAATAAATAAATAAAAAAGAAAGAAAGAAAAGAAAAGAGATGTGATGTCCCAAGGGCCAGGCAGGCAGAGATTGGGCTGGGGCTATGGGTCTACAGACATGAGTTCAAATCTTATGTGTGATCCTGCATGGAACAGGGCTTCCTTCCGATTCACTGTGCTCTGAGAGAGCAGGAATAATGAGGGCGTTCCAGATGGGATGGAATAGAACCTGGACTTGAGGGACCAGAGATTAGTGGCCATGTGGAAGAGACAGTATGCTGAGGGTTGAAGGCAAAGGATGGACCTTGAATGCCAAGCAAAGGAACTCAGACCAGACACTCTGGGCACTGCGGAGCTGTGGAAGGTGTCAAGCTGGGGAGGGTCAGGTCGAGACGGTGCCCCTGGCATCCCTAACCTGGCCCACACCATTGCTGCTTGGCTCTGTGCTGCTGGCTGCCCTTTCCTAGCTTGGTGGCAGTCTGGCGGGGGGCACGTGGGTGGGTGGGCTGTGGCATAACCCCATGACTCTTGTGCCAGCCATGTACTCAGTCGAGATCACTGTGGAGAAGGACAAGTTGACGGGGGAGACCCGGGTGCTGTCCAGCACCACGATGCTCCCTCGGGAGCCCCTCCCTCAGGGCATCAAAGTCTACGAAGATGAGACTAAAGGTATGAGAGCCCCTGTCCCTGCCCCTACCCCTGCTCCACCACAGCCTGAGCCAGAGGCCCGAGCACATGTGACCATGGCATGGACTTAAGCTTCTGCCCTCATCCTTCTATCTGGAGCTCATGAATAATTCACTCAAGTATTATGATTGTGATAAAGGTTATATAAAAACTCAGACATACAGAGGGGCCAAGAGGGGTTCTCACAGGGCAGGTATATTAGTGGAAGTGAGGAGGAGCTCATAGGAAGCATAGCAGGGGATGGTGAACAGCCACAATATGTGCAAAGGTCCTGTGGTGGGGTGATGTAGAGGGAGGACCATGTCCAAAGCCTTGGTGTGGGGAGTTGTGCCCAGACTGCTGTGCTGAGATGTGATTTGTTTTTAAGGGCTCCTTCTGGTGGCCAAGGGGGAGCAGGGCATGATAGATGCCCACAAGGAAGCTGGGGACTCCAGAGGAGCAGGAGAGCCTTTGACAAAAGCCCCAGAGTGTTTCTCTCAGTCTCTCTTGAGAGATAATTCATGCACCATAAAATTTGGCCTTATAAAATAGATGATTTAGTAGATTTTGGTGTGCTTGAAATTGTACAATCATCACCTTTCTCTAATACCAGAGCATTCCATCACCCCAAAAAGCAGCCCCGTCCCCATCAGCAGTTACTTCTCATTCTTCCCCCAGCCCCTGGATGTAACCACAAATCCACATCCCGTGTCTCTGAATCTGCCTGTTCTGCCCATTTCATATAAATGGAGTCACACACTGTGTGTCTTCTGCGTCTGACCTCTCTCACTGAGTACAGTGTCCCAAGGTCTGTCAACAGTGCAGCCTGGGTCAGAGCCTCCTTTTTCAGGGCTGAGTGATATTCCATTATGTGGGTGGGCCATGTTGGGTTTATCCATTTATCCTACAATGGACACTTAGGTTGTTGCCACCTTTTAGCTTTGTAATGCTGTACAAGTTTTTGTGTAGGCATATATTTTC
>CAUYON010031222.1:0-16475 GCA_963573935.1 Arctocebus calabarensis
TATATAGTGATCAAGGAAATGCCATGAAGGATATCTGTAACAGTATGATCAAAATATTTCTGAATGTATATGAATCGTGCCCTGTGATTGCACCAATGTACATAATTATGATTCAATAAAATTATTAAAAAAAAAAAACTTTTGTCAGTGAAGAAATAAAAGAACACATCCATTCTTGAAATAAAGATGAAAGCGATGACTTTTTACATGAAAAAACTTGTAATGCCCTTTCAGTATTCCACAAAAGCCTTTCCTTTTGAACCTCAACCCTTTTTCTCCCACTCTATTCGTTTTCTCATAGTTTCAACCACTGATTTATGGTATTCCTCCTTTGTGCCAAAGAAAATCTATTTTCAGGCAGGTTTAGAAAAAAGATCTTGCCAAAATGTGAAGCTATGAAGCACTCCTACTCACCATTAAAACAAAAATCGGTGTTGCTCCTTCCTTTAGCAACAAACTTCTCTGCTACCTCACAATTCCGGTCAAGAAAGCCCAAGAATTAAAAAACATAACCAATGGGGCGGGAGAGAGGAGATCAAGATGCCCTTTTCAAAACAACTATAATGTCCATGATAATATAGCCTGAGATGCTTTTACAGAAAGATGTTATAAAAGACGTGAGCTATGAGAAATTTTTTTTTTTTGCTTCATGAATGAAACGTTTTTAAGCAAATGAAAAAAAGAAAGAAAGCAAAATTCTACCAAATTTAAGCTTTAAACTAAACTCCACAAGACTCAAACTATTTTTGCATTTATTTGAGGTCTTTTCAAAATACCCAAATGTTGCATTATTTTTATATTTATATGAAAACATAAATACACATAATTTAAAAGTTTAAGTTGAATAAAATTAAGTTAGTAGCAGTTGGAAACTTCTTCATTTTAGCTTGTGATGAGAACTCCTTGAAACAGAGTAACCATCATATCTATTTAAAATCAATTCTTTTTATAAATGTCCCCATATCCTAATATCCTCCTTAACTAAATGTGGTTTACTTGATTATATTCTAGAAAATATTAATACTTAAAGAATCTATTTCTTATTAGAATCACAAGGAAATAGAAGTTATATCCAAGATTTTTTGTTAAAACTCAAAATAAAATAATGAAAAGGGAAAAGTTGTTATAATTTGACATCAAAATTTAACAACATATGATTTTGTTCAGAAGATTCATTAAGGTAGAGAAGCAAAAAGAGTGGTTTTAGCCTCAGCTTTGCAGGAATCTCTAGATTAGATCAATCCATAAATGTGAAGACATCTATTTTCTCTCTCTGTCTTTATCATATCTAGTTATATTTTTATGCCTGATTTCAATTGACTTCTACTACATTTGGCAATTCATAAAATTGGTATAAAAGTGTGTTCTTCTTTTGAGCTGAACCAAACCTTCCCTAGAGATTATGATAGTTAAGGACTAGTAAAGACATATGACACAGAAATTACAGAAAGAACAAAAATAGCCTGAAAATCACAGTATCATTTGAAGAAAATCTATTTTTTCATCAGGCAAGTGTTAACTTGTTGCAAAATTATTCTATCTCAGCATCAGATGACTTGGAAAAAGTCCCTAACGATGGAGTTATGAAGTAACTTTTTTGCACTAGAAGGAGATGTTTCTTCACCAAGATAAGAAACAGATGGTTTGCCTTCCTTTTTGTGGTAGATGGCATAAATGCACTGAAATTGGAGGGTAAAATGAATTGGAAGATTGGTATGTATTGCAATTGAACTGTCTTTGTAGGAAAAATATATCACTCAGCACTTCAGCAGTATCCCCTTAAACAGGCTTCCTTACAGAGCATCATCAGATACAGGGAAAAGAGGTTTTGACTGTATTATTAGAATTCCCACTTTGTGGAATGATGGGGGAAAAAAATTCTGTTAGGGCTTCTTAAAAATTATGAAAAGGATATGTTAAAGTCCTTTATTATCCGATTGAATGTCTATAATTGCACACAGTTGAAAAAATTGAATCGAGTAACCCAATTGTAGATTGATTACCTAGGATATTCGAATGGGTAGTGGCCAACCCAGGATCCCTGACAAGGCCAGGACAAGTGCTTCAGGAGTTAGATTTTGCAATAGTGATATGTGATCTCTAAGTACTGAGAGAAAAATATTCATACAATTCTTAATTGGTGAAGATATGAGTAAATTTGAAGATATAACTTTAATTTGAATCATTGGAGTAGGCTCTATTGTGATAAAATTTGAAGTATTTAGGTTGTATGTAAATGATTTAATTTTAAGGTTGGGCACGATGGCTTATGCTTATAATCATAGCACTGTAGGAGCCAAGGTGAATAGATTGCTTGAGGTCAGGAGTTCTAGACCAGCCTGAGCAAGTGTGAGACCCTGTCTCTATTAAAAATAGAAAAACTAGCTGAGCGTGGTAGTGTATACCTGTAGTCCCAGCTGCTCGGGAGGCTGAGGCCTGAGGATCACATGAGCCCAAGAGTTTGAGGTTGCCGTGAAGTGATGATTCCATAGCACTCTACCCAGGGCAATGGAGCGAGACTATATCTCATAATTTAAAAAAATTAATTTTTAAATCTTGCTTGTTGTTGTTTACTTACATGTTTTGGGACGTAAATAACTCCCCTTGTTGGGGACCTTTATGTTTTGCTCCCTTTGAACATTTATTGCTCTTCTGTACTTATGGTTTTTGTGGGTATAGCTATTATGTCTTCTGTTAAAGTACAGTTTTCTGTTGTCAGAGGGGCTCAGCTCAGTAGTTCAGTTCAGCAAGGCAAATCAATGCCTAATAGAATACAGACAGTAGTTGAAGATATGAGGAGCTTTACAGAAAGGAAGTTAATCTGTCCAGCTAAAACACAAATTCTACTAGAAAGAATATATGCAACCTCAGATTCACTGTAAATAATGACCTTGGTTTGTTTAACTCAAGGCATAGGTAAAACTTTCCTATTACATGTATTAAGTAGAAGCTACCCTATGTAGTTAGCTCTCATCTACATTAAATCTGAATTTTGGAATAAATAATGTTAGTTCTGTAAAAACATGGCTGCTTGAATTAAACAGAGATAAGAAAATCTTATTTAGAAAGAAATAAGAAAATGTAATTTCTCTAAATACGTAGCATAAAAAATGTAAGCAATAACTCTTTGAATGGTGACTTTTACCTTTTCTATCTATGAAGCAGGATTTTTTTGCAGGTAATCTGATTTATATGGAATACTACTACATGTTTGGATGGATTTCTCGTTTTTTCTCCTTTGGCCCATGAAGATCAGCTTGAAAAGCATAAGTTAAATGCTCTTGTAATACTGGAGAGTTCCACAAAGGTTATTTTCATTTACTTCTTGGATAGAGAGGTTCACTAGATCATGATCTCTGCGAGTCTGTGGGTTTGATTGACTGTCTTGTGAATTATGTGGTTTTGCTTCATTCAGGCAACAGTCAGGCGTTTTCCGGTCAGAGAGGCTAACGATGGTGGCATCGTCAAACAATTCATTCCTATTTAAAGAGAGAACTCATCTTTTATATGAAGCTTATAGAGCTTGTCACTGTATTACTTTCCCTGACAGTGTTGCCCTAGCATCTTTAAAAAAAATGTATTTAGATAAATTCATTACACTAGGAACATGTCATCACATTCTAGAAATAGAGACATCTAGCTTCTGTCTATCATTTCTATACAGATTCATTGAATTAAAGGATATTGGAGGTCAGAAATAGTCTTCTCTTTCTAGTCCACCCTTCACATTTTCACGGAACAGTAAACAAATTTCATATTGCCCACACTTTCCAGACAGAACTTTTAATATCATCTTTTAATGGCAAAGCTACAAAGTTAGAGTCTGTAAATTGGATTAAAAGAATAATTAGTCAAAACAAAAAACAATTTAAAGAAAAAAGTAATAGTCACTTATCTACAGAGTATGTAATTTTATACACCTTAATATTTCTTGTTTGCATCAACTTCTGTTACATAATATGAAAATGCTAATTTTATTTAACAATGTCTTCCACGCTAACACATTAGGGTTGAAATTTAGAGGTTCTGAACTTTTATAATATTTTTTACAAAATAATGCAAATAATGTGATATGTGATACACTATTAAAAACACATTTTATTAATATACTGTGTCAAATCTGTAATGTCATATTGCATTTTTGCCATATATTTTTTCTGCAACTGACAGGTTATTTTAAAAAATTCTAAAAGTTAAGGTTTTAAAATAGACTCTAGTTAGCTAATTTTTGAATTTCCATAAATAATTTCAAGGATAAGTTATAAGATATTAATTCAAGTATCAGCCTTGGCATGTAAAAAAAAATAGAGAGAGATGTCTATATCTTTAATAATTCCAGAAACTCAAAGTTTTGCATTCATTTACCCGATCATTTATTCAACAGATATTTATTGAGCACTAAACCATTCTGTGTGGTTGGTATTGAGAATATAACAATGAGCAAAACAGACACACATTTCTGAAATTCTTGCCTTCATGGAATTTACATTGCAGGAGGAATGCCAAGCAAAAAAATAAAGTGATATTAAAAATATGTTGAAATGCTCTGAGAAAAAAGAAGAAAAATTAAGAGAAGGAGGAGAGTTAGGATATGTTGAAAGAAAATTGCATTTCTGATAAGGTAGCTAAGAAAGGGCTGAGAAATGATATTTGAATAGAAAATCCTTCCTTACTCCAAAGAAGTAAAGGAGTAAGCCATGTTGAATAACTGGGAACAAGCACTTCAGGCAGAGGAAACGATACATGCAAAGGCCCTGAGGTAGATGCGAGCCCAGCAAGCTCTAGGAATAGCAACGATGTCAGTGTGACTGATGCCACATAGACCTTTGTGTATGTGTAGAAAGTTCACACTATCTTATTATTTTAGCATTACTTCAGCTATTCAAATAACATGACTTTAATATCACCAAACCAAAACTCTTGACTTGTCTTTCATCTCCCTTTCTCTTATCCCAAATCCTGGCTATGTTTAAGTGTTCTGAATAGCTCTCACATCTGCCCATACCTGTCAGTCTCTTCTGTACTACCATAGTATAAGACACGTTATCTCCTGTTGCTATCACTGCCACCGTTAGTTATCTTGTCTCCCTGGATCTGTTCTTTGCTCCACGTGTTCTACTCTCTATTCTGTAGCCAACCCTCCCACCACATTTGTCATTAACCTTTCCATTGTATAATTTAATGTCTATCATATCTCAACTACTAGACCATAAGCTCCATGGAATCAGAGACAAGGTATATCTTGTCCTCAGGATCACATGCATTGCAGGTGCTCAATAAGTACTTATCCATGGAAGCTGAATGAATGTCTACACCATATTAATGGAGAGATGCATCCTTTCCAGTGATAATTGTCAATGCTTTATTCCATAACAACTATTACCCAAACAAACTTCCTATATTTAGACCACAGTGAATTTTGACTAAACAACTATGGGACCAGGATTTGAGACCTGAATTTTTGGTCCAGCTCTTCTATTTTTTTTTTTCATGGTAAGACAGAATTTATTTACAGAAAAGAATACAGAAAACACTAAAACTCCTGGTAGAGAGAGAGAACTCAAGTGGGGAGAGAAAAGCTCTCTCCGTTTCTCTCCTGGTCTTTCCCCATCTCCCCCTTTAGGCTTTTAGTCTCAGGGTATATATATGTGTATGGGTTCCTTGGCCAGGAAACCAATGAACACAGTCCCTTCTGCTGGGGGCAAGGTGAATGAATGTATCAATGAATAAACACAGTTCCTTCCGCAGGGGCAAAGTGAATGAATGTATCAATGAATGGACACAGTCCATTCATGGAGTTGAGGCCTAGGAAATTCACATGAAATTGACCTAGGCATGGAACGTTCCACATTTAGTCCTAAGTGTAAAGTGAAGGAGACAGCAAGGCACAGGTGTCTCCTTGGCAGTTGTCCAGCCTTTTTGGCTATTGGAGCCTCCAGTGGGGGTTGGAGGTCCCCCTCCTTGCCTGTCATCCAGACCGCTGGTTCTTCAGCTGGCTGCCGCAGCAACGACACCACCAAAGAGGAGGCGGCAAGTCCGCCATCTCTGCTGAGTTGGCTAGGGCGCCAAATGTCCTGCATCATTTCTCCCTCTCTGAGTAGAAACTCCAACTGCTATTAGGGAAAAGGGGCAAAGACTCGATCTAACTGCTTCCTGCTGAATCGGGCTATGATAGAAGGGGGCAGTTTGGGTTTCTCCGGAGGGAGAGTGATACAGGGGTTCATGGACTGGAACCATCTTTATTGCGTGTGGCTTGATGACATTTCTGGAAAACATAAATCTAATTAGTATAATCAGAAATAGGCAAAGGTAGAACAGCGTCAGGTCAGAAGCACTTATTCAGTGATAGTGAAAGAAAACCATATTAGGATTTTTCTTACTGTTTCCGAAATGATAACTTCAGACTTTCTTTTGGCTCACAAGTGTAGGTGGTCTGTGGTTGGCTGTCTTCATTGTCTGCCTCCATAAAAGATGGAGGGTTCCAGGATTTTACTTGTAAATGGTGTATGCAGGAATCGACTCCTATAACTTTAACAGCTGTAGAAGAAGACAAGATAACAGGAAAGGGGACTTCCCAAGTTTGGGGTTAGGGAAGGTGAATTAGAGGGGAGAGTTTTGATCATGACTAGATCTCCAAGAGGGAAAAGTTCCTGTTTTAGTTAGTATGTCCCTCCCCCAAAGGGGAGCAGGACTTCCAGGCATGATTAGGGAGGCATGAGAGAACAGCAAGTCATCCCAATTGCAGCTTAAAGGCTGGGAGAAAAAATTGGTAACTGGCTGTCCAGACACCCCCTTTATAGTTATGGATTTTGGAGATAAAAGACCAGAGTTAGAGAGAAGTACAGAAACGGTTGCTCCAGTGTCCAAAAGAAATTTTATCTCCTGGTGCTCCACTATAGGGCAAACCTGGGGCTCTTGAGCTGGAGGTTAATTTTTATTTTCATCTCTTCCTCTGTAGAATTCTATTCAAGCAGAACATGCAAGAGATAAATTTATTTCATTACAAGAATTACAATTAGGGCCTGGTGCAGTGGATCACACCTTTAATCCTAGCAGTTTGGGAGGCTGAGGTGAGTGGATTGCCTGAGCTCAGGGGTTTGAGACCAGCCTGAGCCAGAGCGAGAACCCATCCCCAAAAGATAGCTGGGCGTTGTGTCAGGTGCCTGCAGTCCGATCTTCTTGGGAGGCTGAGGCAAGAGGATATCGTGAGCCCAAGAGTTTGAGATGGTTGTGAGCTATAAAGCCATAGCACTCCATTGAGGGCGATAAAGTGAGACTCTGTCTCAAAAAAAAAAAAAAAAAAAAAAAACAAAAAAAGAATTACAATTAATATGTATTTAATCTTTTGCTCCAATTTTCCCTTTACAAATGGTGATAGCAAGAAAAACCACCTGACGTAACCACAAGTAAAGAAACGTAGAGTTTTACAGTGACACTGTGGCCAAGCAGCTCCCAACAGGATCACCCTCCCACTGGTAACAGCTCTTTACTGTGGATATGACCGGAAAAAAGCCATCTGAAAAGACTGGAGAACAACTCCAGGAAAAGACTGGGAAAGGATACTTGGGAAAGATGACACTGAGTTTCCCATTTTGATGACTATTTTTCTGAGAGCAAAACCAATCAGTGCCATGTAGGACCAAAGTGATTCAAACACCACAGTCTCGTTGCCTTGAAGAACCAAGCATAGAGTTCCAGAAACTACAGCTGCCAAGTGTGAAGAAAAATACCAGAAAAGAGCGGAAAACCAAACCTTTCAGTAATCTTTTTGTCTTTTTTCCACAATCTCTTAGACTGAGAGCTTCTCAGCTGAGATGCTGCCTCTCTACTGAATTCAACTCCCAAAAGAAACCTAGCACTGTTTACTGGAAGTATGAAGAATAAGTTTGCATTTAATTTCACATACTTTATCAGAGTTGCTATCATTTCTTCAATTGCATTTCCCACGGAATACTTAGCCCTGTGTTGGGTGTATTATAGTTACAGTGTTATTATAACTGATTGCTGGAGTTTGGAAATCTTTTATTTAACAGAAGGAAATGAGCTGTATCACATTGCTTAGGTTAAGATCTCAGAGTTAAAGGATAAATTAAAAAGCACCATAGGAAATAGATGATTAGAAAAGCTAATAACAACTATGGGGAAGTTAAAGGTACAAACCAACATGGGGAGAGAGGTGGCTGTTACCACAGCTTGTGAGAGGGAGAATTACAGAGAAAAAACAAAACAGCAAGGAAGGAAGAATCATGATGAATCAATTATTTGTGAAGAGAAAATATGCTTTGCAAGGGTAAATAAGGTTATCAATTCAGAAAAAGAAATGTCCTCTCAACATAAACCTTCAAAAAAACCAAAGAAAACAAAGTAAGACAAAACTAACCTTGGTACTGGAAAGCTAACCAGTGACCCCACGGGTTGGTCCTAGATAAATTATTAAAACCTACTTCACAGCAACAAAGCAAATTGAGAACAAGAATGCTACTGGGTCTAAAGGTAAATCAGAAGAAAATTTAGAAAATAAAAAAGTTTCATGCAGGTGAAATCTGGGCTCAATAATGATAATGTGCACATGTGAGATCCCTGCCTCTCTGCCAAACTCTCCACAAGACTGAAGTCTCTGCTTCTCCAAATAGCTGGCTGAACATGAGTATCTGTAACCACAGAGGACAGATGATGAAAGTGCGAATGGGGTCAATGCTCTGATCCTCAAAAGGCAGGGTTGCCCTTGGTACCCTCTGTGTCCCCAGTCTTAAACTGTGTTAGTGGTAGCAGTTGAAAAATAGTGAGCCTAACCTCCAGGGAGTCCACGGTAATCTAACTCCCGCACAGAAGAACCCATGAAGCCATAGAGAACACAGAACATTCTGTATAGTGTAATATAAATGAAGGATTTCAGAGCTGGAATAAATGCTAGAGGTCATCTAATCTTCTAACCAATGATGAAACATCTCCACAAGAGATGTTTTTCTCTAAATGCTTCTGTCAGTACTGATTTCCTGTTGTAATTTTTTTTTTTTAAATTTCTCTTCAAGTCTGGGTCACAGTAAGACATTCCACATCCATGTTTCTGTAGCATTTTTCTTCTCCTTGTGTGCAGCCTATAGTCCAGCTGGACCCCAAGCTCACTAGGAAAGGACAGCATTTAGTGCTGTGTGATTTACCATCTCAAATGTCAGTGATTAGTGGAGATCTGCTTTACTATTGTGCTATGTTGGGAGGCATTTCTGAATGCGAAGATGTACATTCCACCCAGTTACCATACCCGGGAGCGTGGCTCCCCATACTGATGTCGTACCTTCAGTTCTTCTATCTGTTTGTTCAACAGAGTGACTTCAGCCTTCGCATGCAGTCTTTGTTTTTTTATTTCTTTCTTGCAAGTTTTTTTTTTTTCATTCTGCAATGGATGGTCAATACAAAAATGTTTATTCATCACTTATGTGGCATATAACCAGAGTTATGGTCAGTACACGTCATGCTACTGTATTAGGGAAACAGTGACCGGATTCTCTAGTAATCTACATGAAGACAAAAATCTAAATGAATAGGTATCTGTGCTTTACTAAATGTTCTGCAAGGACAAAAACAATAGCACCTGGTAGGCTTGATCTTTCTGCTGTAGCTGAATGTCCCTCAGCCTGATGATGTCTTTGAGCTCTACCACCAACTGCTCTGCACAAGCCAGGTGTTTCAGAACACTCTTCTGTGTTCTGGTAAAGTTCATCCCAGTTTCCTGGGCTGATTCCTAGTTTTCAGATAAAAAGAAAAAGTGGCCAGCACAGCAGGGAAAAGGTATTAGCTTCCAAACAGGAGTTTTCTTACTCCAGCTTCATCTTTTGCTTTGCCCAACTCATATCCTATTAACTTAAGAATCTTTCAAACCTTGATCCAATCATTGACATTACTATCTTAAGTATGTTCTTTATTATTAAATCATAGCTGCGTACATTAGTGCAATCAAGGGGTACAATGTGCTGGTTTGATATACAATCTGAAATGTTTTCATCAAACTGTTTAACATACCCTTCATGGCATTTTCTTAGTTATTGTATGAAGACATTTGTCTTCTGCATTTAGTAAGCTTTGCCTTTACCCTTCTAAGATGCACCATAGGTGTGGTCCCATCAATTACCCTCCCTCCACCCAACCTCCCCCCACCCTTCCCTTCCCATATTCTTGTGCTATAGTTAGGTTATAGCCTTCATATGAGACCTTTAAATTAGCTGCATAGTAGGGCTGAGTACATTGGATATTTTTCTTCCATTCTTGAGGTACTTTGCTAAGAAGAATATGTTCCAGCTCCATCTATGTAAACACGAAAGAGGTAATGTCTCCATCTTTCTTTAAGGTTGCATAATATTCCATGGTGTACATGTATCACAACTTATTAATCCATTCATGGGTCGATGGGCACTTGGGCTTCTTCCATGACTTAGCAATTATGAATTGGGCTGCAATAAACATTCTGGTACAGATGTCTTTGTTGTAGTGTGATTTTTGGTCTTTTGGGTATATATCTAGTAAAGGAATTATGAGGTCGAATGGAAGGTCTATTTTTAGATCTCTAAATACTCTCCAAACACCCTTCCAAAAGGAACGTATTAGTGTGCATTCCCACTAGCAGTGTAGAAATGTTCCCTTTTCTCCAACATCTCTGGTTTTGGGATTTTGTCATGTGGGCTAATTTTAGTGGGGTTAGGTGACATCTCCAAGTAGTTTTGATTTGCATTTCTCTGATGATTAAGGATGGTGAGCATTTTTTCATGTGTCTGTAGGCTGTGCGCCTGTCTTCTTTGGAGAAGTTTCTTTTCATGTCCTTTGCCCACCCTGAGATGGGATCATTTGTTCTTTTCTTGCTAATACGTTGGAGTTCTCTGTGTATTCTTGTAATCAAACTTTTGTTGGAGGCATAACTTGCAAATATTTTCTTTCATTCTTAGGGCTGTCTGCTTGCCATACTTACTATGTTCTTAGCTGTACAGAAGCTTTTTAGTTTGATCAGGTCCCTGTAGTGTATTTTTGATACTGCTTCAATTGCCTGGGGAGTCGTCCTCATAAAATATTCACTCAGGCCAAAAACTTCAAGAGTTTCCCCTGCATTTTCTTCTAGAATATTGATAGTTTCATGTCTTAAGTTTAAATGTTTAATCCAGTGAGAGTCTACCTTAGTTAATGGTGAGAGGTGTGGGTTCAGTTTTAGTCTTCTACAGGTCGCCAGCTGGTTCACCCAGCACCATTTGTTAAATAGGGAGTCTTTTCCCCACTGAAAGTTTTTAATTGGCTTGTCAAAGATAAAGTAATGGTAAACAGCTGCATTCATCTCTTGGTTCTCTATTCTGTTTCAAACATCTACCTCTCGGTTTTTGTGCCAGTACCATCCTGCTTTGATCACTATTGATTTATAGTAGAGTCTCAGGTCTGGTAGAGTGATTCCTCCTGCTTTGTTTTTATTTCTGAGTAATGTCTTGGCTATTAGAGGTTTTTTCTGATTGCATATAAAATGAAGTATTACTTTTTTGAGATCTTTAAAATATGACAATGGAGTTTTGATACACATTGCATTAAAATTATATATTGCTTTGGGTAGTATAGACATTTTAATAATGTTGATTCTTTCCAGCCGTGAGCATGGTAAATTTTTCCATTCGTTAACGTTTTCAGCTATTTCTTTTGTTAAAGTTTCATAGTTCTTTATATAGAGTTTTTTCACATCCTGTGTTAGGTAAACTCCCAAATATTTCATCTTCTTGGGCACTACTGTGAAAGGAATAGAGTCCTTGACTGTTATTTTGGCTTGGCTATTGTTGGTGTATATAAAGGCTACAGATTTATGGGTGTTGATTCTGTAGCCTGAGACATTGCTGTATTCCTTGATCACTTCTAAAAGTTTTGTAGTAGAATCCCTGGTGTTTTCCAGATATGCAATCATATCATCTGTGAAGAGTGAAAGTTTGATCTCTTCTGACCCTATGTGGATACCCTTGATTGCCTTTTCTTCCCTACTTACAATTGCTGAAACTTCCATTACAATGTGGAAAAGCAATGGAGACAATGGACAACCTTGCCTGGTTCCTGATCTAAGTGGAAAAGGTTTCAATTTAACTCCATTCAATGCGATATTGGCTGTGGGTTTGCTGTAGATGGCCTCTATCAGTTTAAGAAGTGTCCCTTCCATCCCAATTTTTTAAGTGTTCTGATCATGAAGGGATGCTGGATATTGTCAAAAGCTTTTTCTGCATCAATTGAGAGAATTGTATGGTCTTTATTTTTTAATTTGTTTATATGCTGAATTACATTTATTGATTTACGTATATTGAACCAGCCTTGAGATCCTGGGATAAAGCCCACTTGGTCATGGTGTATAATTTGTTTGATGTTTTGTTGGTTATTAGCTTGTTAAATATTTTTGCATCAATGTTCGTTATTGATATTTGTCTGTGGTTTCTTTTCTTGTTGGGTTTCTTCCTGGTTTAGGGATCAAGGTGATATTTGCTTCATAGGATGTGTTGGGTACTATTCCTTCTCTTTCTATATTCTGGAAGAGGTTTAGTAATATATGTACTAGTTCTTCTTAAAGGTTTGGTAGAGTTCTGACGTGAAGCCATCTGCTTCCTGGCTTTGCTCTTTAGGGAGATGTTTTATAGTTGATGCTATTTCAGAACTTGATATAGGCCTGTTCAACATTTCGACTGCATTCTGTCTAAGTCTTGGTAGGTGGCATGCTCAATTATTGGTTGATTTCCTTCAGATTTTCATATTACTGAGAGTAATGTTCTTGTAATATTTGTTAAGGACTTTTTGAATTTATGAGCGGTCTGCTGTTATTTTGTCTTTACCACTTCTGATTGATGAAATTAGAAATTGTAGTCTTTTTTTTCCTGATTAGGTTAGCCAAATGTTTATGTACTTTATTGACCTTTTCAAATAACCAACTTTTTGATTTATTGATCTGTTGTATAATTCTTTTGTTTTCAATTTCATTTAATTCTGCTCTAATTTTGGTTATTTATTTTCTTCTGCTGGGTTTGGGGTTGGAATGTTCTTTCTTCTCCATTTGCTTCAGATGTCCCATTAGGTTGTTAACTTCCTCTCTTTCCGTTTTCTTGAGGAAGGCTTGCAGTGCTATAAATTTCCCTCTTAGGACTACCTTTGCAGTGTCCCAGGGGTTCTGATAATTCATGTCTTCATTGTCATTTTATTCCAAAATTTGGTAATTTCCTTCTTAATCTCATCTATGACCCAGCTATCCTTCAGCATAAGGTTATTTAGCTTCCATGTTTTTGTATGAGTATGCAGATTTCCTGTTGTTATTGAGTTCAACTTTTATTCCGTGGTGGTCAGAGAAGATGCAAGGAATAATTTCTGTTCTTTTAAATTTTCTGCGATTAGACTTGTGACCCAAGATGTGATCGATTTTGGAGTATGCTCCATGGGGTGCTGAGAAGAGTGTGTATTCAATTTTATTAGGATGAAATGTTCTGTAGATGTCTGTTAAATCCAGTTGTTGAAAGGTTAAGGTTAAATCTAAACTTTCTTTATTTAGCTTCTTTTGGAGGATCTATCCAACACTGCTAAAGGAGTATTAAAATCTCCAACTACTATGCAGCTGGAGGAAATCAAGTTACTCATGTCTATTAGAGTTTTTCTTATAGATTGAGGTGAATTCTGGTTGGGTGCATAAATATTAATAATTGAAATCTGATCATATTGACTGGCACCTTTAACAAATATGAAACGTCCATCTTTATCCTTCCTTACCTTAGTTGGTTTAAAGCCTATTGTATCTGCAAATAAGATTGCAACACCTGTTTTCTGTTTTCCATTTGCCTGGAATATAGATGACCATCTCTTCACCTTGAGTCTAAATTTATCTTTTAAGGTAAGGTGAGATTCTTGTATGCAGCAGATATCTGGCCTGAGTTTTTGTATCCAGTCAGACAACCTATGCCTCCTTAGAGGACAATTCAAACCATTGACATTGATTGAAAGTAATGATAAATCTTTAGAAAGTCCAGTGGACATTTTTAATCCTTTCATGACTGTGGAAGATGAAATTTGATAAATAGTTTCTGGGTGAGTTTACTTTTGTGGTGGAGGTTTGCGCTGGTCATTGTGGAGGATAGGTCTGAGAGTATCCTGGAGAGCTGGTTTAGTTATAGCAAATTTCTTCAACATGAGGATGTCATTGAGGTATTTAATTTCTTCATCATAAATGACACTCAGTCTAGCTGGATAGAAGATTCTGGGTTGAAAGTTCTTTTGTGTTAGAGATTAAAAATCGATGACCATTCTCTCCTAGCTTGAAAGGTTAGGTGAGAGAGTTCTGCAGTTATTCTAATATTCTTCCTCTTGTAGTAATTGATTTCTTACATCTGGCTGCTTTCAGAATTTTCTCCTTCATATTAACTTTAGTGAACTTAATTACAATATGCCTGGAGGATGTCTTATTTGGGTTGGTTCGTGCTGGGGTTCTGAAACTGTCTGCTATGTGAATTTCAGAATCTCTTGGCATGTCTGGAAAGTTCTCTTTCATAATCTCATAAAGAAGAGACTCTGTGCCTTGTGACATCACTTCATCATTTTCAGGTATCCCTATAAGGTGAATATTGGTTTTCTTCAGGTTATCCCAGAGCTGTCTGAGAGAATGATCCATTTTTGCCTTCCATTTCTCTTCCTCTTTGGAAGTTTCGGAGCGTTCGAAGTCTTTGCTTTCCATGTCAGAAATCCTTTCTTCTGCTTGCTCCATTCTGTTACTGAGGGATTCTATTCTATTTTTCAGATCGTTGAGGGCTGCAACTTCTTGTCTCAATGTGTCAAAATCTTTGGTCATTTTGTCTTTGAATTCATTCAGTTCTTGAGACATCTTTTGGGTCATCTTTTGCATTACTGCTTGAAATTCTAATTCCATCTTTTCCTCCATGGCACTGATCTTATTTGCTATCCAGACTGTGAATTCAACTTCTGACATCTCAGCCATTTGCTTATGCAAGGGACCTTGTGCTGTATCTATCTTGTTGTTCTGTGGGGGAATTGATCTACTCTGATTATTCATATTGCCAGAGTTTTTCTGTTGGTTCTGCCTCATGATTATTTTTCACTGTTTCCTATGACTGGCCTCAGAGTTGGGGAGGTGTCTCTCACAGATCAGACCCTGGCAGGATCTCTGTGTTGTTACTGGATCTTTATAGGGAGTGACCCTGTGTACCCCTTCTGGGACTGCTTCACCCAGGGAGTTCTGACTTCAGGAGCAGCTCCGGATTGTGGCATCCCTGGATCAAGAAGCAGGGCATGGGATGGGGCACCCAGTGCACTTTGCAAAGGGAGCCATGCCTCCAGCAGTCTCTGGCTGGAAGGAGGGCTCCAGAGGGAAGGCATGGGTTGCACAGCCTCCCAGGTTCCTGGCCAGATGGGCGGGGCTGTTGTGGAGGCAGAGAGGGTAGAGGAGGAGGCGGGTTGTGTGGCTCCCAGAGGTCCTGGCCCGGGCAGGCAGGTAGAGGCCTGGAAGGTTCCTGGTGGAGCTCCTGGCTGGTGTGGGTGGCAGGTGAAGGCCTGGCGTGGGGGTCCCAAAGGGGTCCCTGGCCACAAGAGGCCAGGAGGCAAGCCAAGGCCCGGCAGAGTCCTTAGATGCTGCAAGCAAAGGGCCAAGTCCGGGAGGGTGTTGATCAGATCCACATGGGGCTCCCAGCGGGCAGCAGGCTGAAGCCAGGAATGCCACTGCCTGCCCTGGGAGGGAGTCCCAGTGGACTTCCTGGCTGCTGTTTTGCAGTGGGTCAAGGCCCAGTGGGGCACCAATTGGGGCCACACAGTGGTCCCAGTGGTGTGGAGTTCCTGGCTGCGGTGGGCGGTGGACCTGGGCACGGATGGACAGGGGTCTCCATGTGCGATGGGCTGAGGCCGGGCAAGGCACAGATCATCACAATGGGAGAGTCCCTGCAGACTTCCCGACCAATGCTAGCAGAGGGCTAAGGCCTGGCGGGGTGCAAATCGGGGGCACAGAAGTCCTGGCAGAGTTCGTGGCCGCTGGTGACACGGGCCAAGGCCTGGTGGGGGTCCCGGCAGAGTTCCAGGCCACTGCAGATGGCAGGGTGAGGGCCAGTGGGGCACAGATTGGTGAAGCATGGGGGTCCCGGCAGCATCCCTGACCTGGGGACTGGCTGGGGCTGGGTGGGGCCCCAAGTCTCTTTACCTGGTGGGCTGCTTAATCCTGCAGATAGGAAGAGTGGGTGCTGCTCAAGTCCTCCTCCCTAAGTTTCAGGAGAGGTCAGGGTTCTGGCGTGTCAGGTAAGGGGGGAAGGGTGTCCTGAAAGTGGAAAACTTTAGTTCAGTTTTTCTGCCTGAAGCTTGGTTTCTCTATGTCGCAGCTTGCCTCTCTCAGCTGGGCTCTCTGTTTTCAACTCAATTGGGCAGTTTCTGAAGGTTATCTTTCCTTTTGGACAGGAGCCTCTGTCGGAAACTGCTTCCAGTCGGCCATCTTGCCC
>CAUYON010031223.1:0-17083 GCA_963573935.1 Arctocebus calabarensis
GATCTCTGAGTATTCTCCAAATGTCTTTCCAAAAGGAACATATTAGTTTGCATTCCCACCAGCAATGTAGAAGTGTTCCCTTTTCTCCACATCCACGCCAACATCTCTGGTTTTGGGATCGATCCATGAATGAATAAATAAATTGTGGTACATGTATGCCATGGAATATTATGCAGCCTTAAAGAAAGATGGAGACTTTTACCTCTTTCATATTTACATGGATGGAGCTGGAACACATTCTTCTTAGCAAAGTATGTCAAGAATAGAAGAAAAAGTATCCAATGTGTACAGCCCTACTATGAAGTTAATTTATAACTTTCATATGAAGGCTATAACCCAATTATAGCACAAGAATATAGGAAGGAAGGGAAGGGGAGGAGGAGGGTGGGTGGAAAGAGGGTAAATGGTGGGATCACACTTATGGTGCATCTTAGAAGGGACAGGTGAAACCTATTAAATGCAAAACACAAATGTTTTCACACAATAAACGAGAAAATCCCATGAAGGTTATGTTGAACAGTTGGATGAAAATATTTCAGATTGTATATGAAGCCCGCACAACTGTACCCCATGATTGCACTAATGTACACAGCTATGATTCAATAAAAAATAAAAATTAAAAAAAATAAAATCATTAGACACAGGTAACAATGAAAAAACTTTAATGCATTAATTTGATGGCATCCTATCACCATGCACATGTTCTTGTAACACTGCTAGTAATTACCCTGAAGTACAGGCAAATAAATGTAGATGGAGGACTCTCCCTAAAAAGTGAGTTTAAGGGATTAAACAATTAAGTGTTAATTATTCAGTTAAATGTCATAGTCATAATGCAAGTAAACTGGATACTTGTCCTTTTGTCAGATTTGTTAATGATATCATCATCATCACTACTACTGAGGACAAAGCTGCTGTCTGTGGACAGGGCCCCTTCTTCCGTAACACTGCCCAAACCACTCAAAATCCCTTTCTCATGGGAATCATCAAACAACTTTTCACTGGACTCTTCTTCCTTCTCCTCAAACAACTTATCCTTGGAATCATCATCTTCAAAAACTTTTCATCTTCTTTCGTCTTCCTTTCCATCTGCATCTTCTTCATATTCCTTATCATCTGAATCTTCAAACAGCTTTTCATCTGCATCATCATCTTCCTCCTTTTCATCAGCATCTTCAAGCCCTTTTTCTTCTCCATCTTCTTCATCCTCTTTTCATCAGACTCATCATGAAATACTTTTTCATATGCATCTTCTTCCTTTTCATCTGAAATCTTCTTCCACCTCTCTTTCAGAGCCGTCTTCATCTAACACTTTTTCAGAGATGTCATCCTCAAATTCAGAGTCCTCAGAATCATTTTCTCGTTTGTCAAGAACATTATCCAAATCTTTTTCAGAGCTATCCTCATCAAAATCTTTCTTGAGACTATTTTCTTCAAATTCTTTTTCAGAGACATCTTCAGAATGTTTTTCAGAGCAATCTTCATCCAACTCTCTCTCTGAGTCATCCTCTTCTGACTCTTTTTTGTGACCACTCTCCTCTTCAGATTCCTTGTTGGGGTCATCTCTGGACTCTTGCAAGGCCATTCTCTTCATAATCATTTGTGAACCTCTTCTTTTTAGATTCTCTTTTGGGGATACTCTCTTTTGCCTTCTTTTTAGGACTATCCTCTTAGACTCTTTTATAGGAGTGCCTTCTTCAGACACTGTCTCAGGGTAGCCCCCCTTCACGCCCACTCTTGGGGCGGCCTCCTTCATGCTCCCTTGTGGGGTAGCCTTCTTCAGAATCTTTATCAGGGCAGCCTTCTTCAGCTTCTCTTTCAGGGCCACCTTCTTAAGCAGCTTTTTCAGAAGCATCTTCTTCAAATTCTCCCCCATTTCGGTCTTTTCAAACTTCTTCTCATCTATAAGTTCTTTAAATGCCATTCCAGTTGCAGCTTCTTGAGCATTCATTTTAGATGTGATAGGGGGTGCTCTGAAAAATGCCTTAATCTAGAAGGCCCTGCCCTTTCTGAAGTACAGACAGAATTTGAACGCCGAAAGCCTCTGTTGTCCTGAGGAGTATTGAGGAATGCTTCCCAGCCTCTCAGCCTTTCCTCTCGTTCTCTTGAGGTTTCCTCCACCTGATAATCTGTAGTTCCATCCCATGCTTCGGCAGTGATTTGACGACCACCAAACCACCTTCCATTGAGAGTATGAATACAGTAATCAACTTCCTCTGCATCGTGAAAGGACACAGAGGCCACACCATCTGGGTGCCTATCAAAGAGGAGCTTCCTAATTTGTCCAAACTTTGAACATTCTACTCAGAGGTCTTCTCTGATCTCATTCAGCACCAATGGGTCATCCTCAAAATCCATAGGATGAAACATATTCTTGATGATGACAGCTCTCTTCATGGCGCATCTGGGATGGTCCAGCTCTCCTCTCAGGTCTCCATTCCACCTGCTTTTGTTGCAGAGACAGCTTCTTCTTATAGTCTTTGCACTTCTTCTTCTTTGAGGCATCATATGCCCCCTTCAGTTGAAACTTTGCCACCTCAACATGTAATTTGTAGCCTCTAATTGAATCTTCATCCAAAAGTTCTAATGCAAGTTCCACAGATTTTCTCTTCAAATAACAGCAAAGACCATCTCCTTTAAGATTTCCTCGATTATCTTTGTAAAGTTTGACCTTAAATTCTTCTGTGTGAGGATCTCTCATACTAATGCCAAACTTGGACATAAGCTGTATAAATTCATCCACTGTAATGTCTGGAGGCAAACCAGATACATACACATTTGTATTTCTGTCTTCAACTTGAAAGCATCCTGATTTGGCTTTTCTTTTTTCTCCCTTCTTTCTGGAATCAGTGGGTTCAGGGAGTTGTCTTTGTAGAGGTTCCTCTGCAGACCTAGTAGCGACATCTTCTACATTGGAAGTAGAACTAGATATGCCACCATTAGAGAAGCCATAATTGGCTTGATAGGTAGCAATGAAATCTTCAGTGATTTTGGGGAACCAAGCCTTCTTGTCCAGGTCCCACTCGTAGGGGATGTCAGGAGAATGCTGCCCGAAAGAATTGGTTTCTCTGCTGGGATCCTTCTGAGTGGTGCTGTCCTTGGTGTCTCTGTACAATTCTTGCATTTGCAATTGCTCATCAAACTCATCATTCCCACTCAACTTGTTGTCGCTCATGTTTCCTACCTAGCCCAGGGACACGGTTCAGACAAGCGAAGAGGCCGAAATGACACTGGAAGGGAGCAGAGAAAGGGAGATTGGCTGCACTCAGCTCACGCCCCGCCGCCCCCTGGCCCGCCTCCCTGTGGTGCCCCAGTAGTCCCTGGGAGGTCCGGATTATTTTTCTATTTGTATGAAGAACATCATTGGTATTTTGATGGGGATTGCATTGAATCTGTAGTTTGCTTTGGATAGCATGACATTTTAACCATATTGATTCTGTCCATCAATGAGCATGATATATGTCTCCATTTTGGGGGAGTGGCCTGTTTAGTTTCTTTCATCAGTTTTTCAGAGTTTTAATTATAATAATCTCTTGTTTATTTGATTAAAAGTTTATTCTTAGGCTCAGCATCTATAGCATAGTGGTTACAGTGCCAGCCACATACACTTGAGGGTGGCGGATTTGAACCTGGCCAGAGCCTGCTAAACAACAATGACAACTGCAACAAAAAAATAACTGGGCATTGTGGTGGGCACTTGTGGTCCCAGCTACTTGGGATGCTGAGGCAAGAGAATTGCTTACGCCCAAGAGTTTGAGGTTGCTGTGAGCTGTGATGTTACGGCTCTCTACTGAGGGCAACATAGTGAGATTCTGTTTCAGAAAAAAAAAAAATTTATTCTTAGGTATTTTATTTGTAGTTATAGGGTACTTTTTTTTTTTTTTTACAGTTTGTTTACTATTGACATAGAAAAATATTGCTGATTTTGTATGTTAATGTGTCCTGCAACTTTGTTGAATTCGTTTATCAATTTCAGCCATTCTTATGTGTGGAGTCTTTAGCCTTCTCTAGGTATAAAATCATAGCATCTGTAAAGAAGGATAACTTGACTTCTCCTTTCTAGTTTGGATGCCATTCATTGGCATCTGTCTCTGGTCTGAGTGCTCAGCTAGAACTTCCAGAACTTGTTAATAGTGGTACAGGTAGGCATCCTATCTCTTTCAGATCTTAGAGAAAGCCAAGAAAAGCTTTGATCTTTTCTCCATTTAGTACAATAATGTAATGGTTTTTACTGTGTGTTGAGGTATGTTTTTTCTATACCAGGGTTTTTGGGGTTTTTTGAGGGTTTTTATCATGAAGGACTGTTAAATATCATCATATGCTTTTTTAGCACCAGTGAAGTGATCCTAAAGCTTTTGATCTTCATTCTCTTAATAGGATGTGCCTTACTGTTTGATTTGCATATGTTGAACCATCCTTGCATCCCTGGGATGAATTCCACTTAATCGTGATGAGACTTTTCAGTATGATGTTGAGTTCTCTTCGCTAGTGCTGCGTGGTGTTTGTGAGGGATATATTGGCTTATGGTTTTTTGTTGCTGCTGCTGCTGTTGTTGTGTGTCTTTGTCTGGGTTTGGTATCAGAATGATGTAGGTCTTTTAGGGTGTGCTAGGGAGTATACATACAATCTTTCTGCCTCAGTTTTTGGAATAGTTCAAGTAGGATTCGTTTTAATTCTTCTTTGAATGCTTAGTAGAATTTAGCAGTGAAGCCGTCAGGTCCTGGTTTTTTTGTGATGGGAGACTTTTTATTACTGCTTCTGTGTTGGGTCTTCTCACTGGTTTATTCAGGTTTTGAATTTCTTCCTGCTGCGTTCTTGGTAGGTATAGGTTGTATGTGGATGGGCATTTATCCATTTCTTCTAGGTTTTCCAGTTTATTGGCATATAGTTGCTTGTAGTTGTCTCTAATGATGATACTTTGGATTTCTGCAGTATCAATTGTAATGTCTCGTATTTTATCTCTGACTTCATTTATTTGTGTCTTCTCTCTTTTTTTCTGAATCTGGCTAAAGGTATGTTAATTTATCTGCCTGAGCACAGCTTTGATACATTAATTCTGTTTATGTAATGCTTTCATTTATAATGTCCTATGTCTGTTTTGAGTCTTTTTTTCCCCATATAATTACATTTCGTATAGCTATTTTTTATTATTTTATGTTTTCGTTGATCTATAATCAAAGATTATATCCAGTTAAATAGCAGGCCACATGCAAGAACTCAAAGTTTATACCCAAGTTTGCCCTGATTTGCATATTAATAGCTCAATCAAGTCCCGTTTAGTAGGTGGTTCGCTTGAAGGAATTCTTTATATAGTAAGTGTATATAAAATGTGAAATATTGGAGATAGTTATTTTGCTATTTGTAGATATCCTTTTAGTAAAGTGTCTATAAAGATACTGACCTTTTTTTAGAACAAAAGATCGTATTAGAATCACTATTTTTTGAACTTCTTGTGGTATCTAGTGTGCAGTGTTCATATTGATTAAACACAGCATTTAAAATCATGATTAATCTAAACTTGGGACATAGTTATGTAAATTCCTTATCAACAAATGTCCAAATAGAAAATAAATGTAGAAATCCATTTAAAAATGGCTGTAGAATCAAGTCAAGTAATTGTGACAATATAGATAATTCTCATTCCGAGAAAATACACTTCCAAACATACACCGGACTCATATCTTCCAAATTTTTAAAAATTGTTTTCCTGTAGCTATTTTTTAAATGGCCAGTTTCTAATATAATTAATGTAACATTTAGTTGCAACTCTGGAATCTCAACTTTAACTCCCCAGGATTTTCGTCTGGTAGGTAAAGCAGATGGCTTGTGATGTTCAATTTATGGTATTATTGATAGAATTATTCCTGCTGTCTCTCTCTCTCTCTTTTTTTTTTGTAGGTCTTATCCAGCCCATTCCAAGAAACCAGTTTTTCCAAAGTTATTTTAATAATAATTTTGTAAATGAAGCAGATAGACCCTACAAATGTTTTTATTGTCATCGTGCATATAAAAAATCCTGCCACCTTAAACAACACATCAGGTAAGGTGAAGAGATTCAGAGATGGAAATTTAGTATGATAACGGTGATTGAGAGAGCAGGTGATGTCCAGAAGTTTTTAGGAAGGTAGTTTTAGCTTCTGTTGTCTAAGCCGTCACATTGGACTTGGATGTATTTGAGAATTGATGTTGCCATTCTTCAGTGACTTCACTCTTTGACCCAGAATTTTATTTATAGGACTGCCATATTTCAGGATTTGCAATTTCCAGGAAACATCAAAAAAGCTTTTGGTTTATTTCTTTAGAACTGTGTTTAGGTTTTTCAAGGGTATCCCTCAGAGTTTAGATTAATTTTTGGTGCTAACAACAGTGAAAAGAAAGTACAGATTTGATCATGGGAGATGGTACAATTTCATGAACAAGTATAGAACTTAGAAAACGTGAGTTCTAGTTTTGTCTCATGTACCTGCTGCTGTGTGACTTAAGGCAAGTCACTTAATTTCTCTGAGTCTCAGGGTTCCTCGTTTGTGAAATGCAGAGAGCTACATCTTTGCTGCTTAGCTTAAAAAATGTGATGAGCAAATGAAATAATATGCAAAAATGTATTATAGCTGTAAAGCGTTATAAAAGTGTTAGAAACTTACCCATTACAATTTTATTTTTTTAGGTCACATACAGGTGAAAAGCCTTTTAAATGTTCTCAGTGTGGGAGAGGCTTTGTTTCTGCAGGAGTGCTCAAAGCACACGTCCGAACTCACACAGGACTCAAATCCTTCAAGTGTCTGATCTGTAACGGAGCATTTACTACCGGAGGCAGCTTGAGGCGACACATGGGTATCCATAATGACCTTCGACCTTACATGTGCCCCTATTGCCAAAAAACATTCAAGACCTCACTAAATTGCAAAAAGCACATGAAAACCCATAGGTAGGTCTAATTCTGATGGCTGCTTTTTATCATTTTTATAATTCCCAAATAGTGATGAGGAATGTTTTTAGAAAAAATTGTCTGTGATTCTTATATTATTTTTTTCTGGCTTATAGTATATGGGCTAGAGAAACTTAAGTATCAGTGTCTAAGGATGTAATGTGAACCATAGTATTAAAGTTTTGATTTTTAATTTAATATTGAAGGGTTTGTGTTGGGTGAGTGCTCTGTAAGCAGCGTTGAAGCTGGGAGTTGACAGATGAAAGGCTAGCCCGTGTCCAGTACAGCCAGGGAGTGGACATGCCCGAAGAGAGGCTCTGAGGTGACCCTTAGCTTCTAGGCATATTGTCACAAGCCCTGCAGTGTCGCTCCATGCTGTCCACTGAAAAGAACACATTTTACATGTTCCTTAAATCTGTCATTCATTTCTTCCCTAATGGGAAGGGGGCTCATCTCCTAAAGAGATGCATTTCTGAGTAGTGCTGGGATGCCACAGCACATCCCGGGAGATGTGAAATAAGAGTCACTAGGCCTGTCATGGAAGAATGTTAAACCTGCTGCCGCACAACATTTGATTCTGGATAGCATTTAACTGAGATTCGTTCACTCAGATGTTCCCTGCAAAGCAAAACACCAAATACTAGAATCGGGTAACTCTGATAGGGTCTTCTGTGTTTTGTTCTGATGTTACCAGTCTGAGTGCTGTGTGCATTGATCACTGAGCCCAGAACGTGACCTGCGTTCACGTGTGGGAGCCACGGGAAAGGTAATGTTGGAGGTGTCGTGGAGGGTCCTCTTCCTACTCACACACCCAGTGTTGTTATGCTCTGTGGGAGAAGTGAGCTGCTGCCTACGTGTCTGGGAACTGTGGGCCACAGGTGTGTCCATGTTCTCGATGCACACTGCAGCAAGACGCCCAGAGTTCACCATGCTGAGACGGCGGGGCTGGGCTTGCTCAGGGGTGCGGTCAGTCAACATTTCTGTGCCAGGAAACCTGGCCTTCACCAGGGGCTTTGTGTGGCTGTGTTGGGAGTGTGGTCTTTATGTCCTTGTTTATGGACCCAAGTGGTACAGCTGCTTTATTAAGTGGACATGATTTGGCATGGGTTGCACGGAGGGATGTGAGTAGGGGTCAGGGTCACCCTGCCGTGCTGGGTGCTTTTCTCTTATAGATTGTGTGCACTTTAAATCCGCTTGCAAATTTTCCTCCCTTTATTTGAAGTGTTGGGAATTCCTCAAATACCATGTATCCTATATTAAAGAGAGGTACAAAACGTTATTGTAGTAAACTTTCATGGAAAAGGAAAAAAAGCAAGCAAACAGAAAGCAGCCCCTCCCTGCCCCCAGTCACCACATGAAGCACGTTTCTTTGGGGAAGAGGGCAGTGACGGGCACCACGTGCCGCTGTGTGGCTGTGCCAGGATCGTCACTATAAAGGTGCGATCCATGTTTCCTGAGCCTTTGCTCTTATGTGTTAAGTTTTGGTTCTCCCTTGAACAGTGAAATTCATTGGGAAATGACAATTTTTTTTTTTTTGGAGACATAGAGTCTCATTATGCACCCTTGGTAGAGTGCTGAGGTGTCACAGCTCACAGCAACTTCCCACTCTTGGGCTTAAGTGATTCTCTTGCTTCAGCCTCCCTTATAGTGGCTGGGACTATAGGTGCTCACCACAACACCCGGCTGTTTTTTTTTTTTGGTATTGCAGTTGTTATTGTTGCTTTAGGAATTGACTATTTTTGATATCAAAAAATTCAGAAGTTTTGTTTGGAATTAAGAATGAAATTCCCATCTTTAAGATCATGGAGTAGAGCTGGTTACGGGACTCGTGTGGGTCTGGTCGGGAGGGGAGAGGATGGCCTGCGGTCTCAGCTGCTGTGCACGTCACCTGGTCTGGTCATCAGACGATGACAGGTGCTTCTTTAAGATCCTAGATTTCTTCACTGAATTCATGGTTCATCTTCTTAATTTTTTTGGAAGCAAAATCATTGACATTGATGAAATAAACTGCATATATTTTATGCACATAAATGGCGCTAAAAGCACCATGAATGCCGTTCTGGCCCTGGGCCTCATGCTAAGTGTGTTGTAGTGCATTGGTCACAGAAAGCGTCTGTGAGGACGGTGTGAGGCAGCCTCTAGACGTCGCCCTCCATGTCTGTACGCAAGTTTGGTTGTGAACTTAGTCCGGTAGTTCAGGCATGGCCTCATCAAGTGCACTTCTGTTTCTGAAGACGAGCTCATCACAGAATTCAAGTTTGCAGAGTTTAAATATGTGGCATCGTTACTTTAAACATGTGGCATCGTTTTAGAACTTGAAAATTTTCCGGTGTGTGCCATCCTCCACCCTGACTGCCCTGGTGTCCTGTCGCCTGTGAAGGCACTTGGGATGGGCAGCCAGGCCCTCCTCGGTGCTCAGTGGTGCTTTGTATTGGCCTGGACTGCCATCCGACTCCAGATGAAATGATTCAAGACTAGCAAGTGTTACTAGTAACTTACAGTCTTCATGGCGGTATCCCTTGTAAGTAACCACAGACCTTTGGGAGCATCTAAGTGTATGAATTGTTACTGACTTTTCTGCAGGTATGAACTTGCCCAGCAGCTCCAGCAGCATCAGAATGTGGTCTCAGTGGGGGACAGTGCCGTGGACCAGCAGGGGGTGCAGGTCTCGGCCCAGATGCAGGTGGAGATGGAGAGCAGGGAGCTGCCGCAGCCTGCCGAGGTGGTCGCAGCCAACCCCGAGGCCATGCTGGACCTGGAGCCAGCGCACGTGGTGGGCACAGAGGAGGCAGGGCTTGGACAGCAGCTGACGGACCAGCCTCTGGACGCAGACGAAGGTGAATGTTTCAGGAGATTGAAGTTTTGGAATGATCTCACTGAGGTTGCAGCTCCTCACCTGGAGGCGGTCTGTACTGTTCCCTCCCTCCTGTGCCTTTGACCTTTCTAAGCCTCTTGCCTGGAGGCCGTCTGTACTGCTCCCTCCCGCCTGTGTCTTTGACTTTTCTAAGTCACAGTTTGTGCCGTGTGCATGTGTGTGAGACTGATGCTATTTTCTATTATCCCGTGTACTCTTATGTGTGATTAAACAATTGTTTTAATTGACAACATTATGGGGTACATAGTGATGTATACTATCAGATCAGGGTAATTAGCACGTTTATCATTTCCCTGTACCACTTTCCCAGTGGTACCGGGCAGTGAGTCCTGCCCCTCCTGTCCCGGGTATCTTGTGTCCTTCGACACCTGTCTGCCTGTCCTTCCTCCCCTTCACCCTTCCGCCTCTGTGCACGTTGTTCTACTTTACACTTCTACGAGGTGAGCTTCCGGGTATGAGTGAGGCCACGTGGTGTTTTACTTCTGCTCCTGCCTAACTTCACTTGGCATCACGTCCTTTGGTTCCATCCACCTTGCTGAGGATGGGATTTTCCACTTCGGGAGCTGCAGTGAGCGTGGGTGTGCAGACCTGTCTTTGAAACACTGATTTCCTCCTGGGCTTTGAGGGAATGCCCAGCAGTGGGGTTGCTGGGTCACGTGGTGGTTCTGGTGGTGGTTTCTGAGGAGCCTCGTGCTGCTCCGCTCAGTGGCTGCCCTCGTTCACGTCCCACCAGCAGGGAGTAAGAGCCCCTCTTCTCTGCATCCTTGCCAGCGGGTTACTTTCTGTCTTTTTGGTAATAGCTGTGCTGAGTAAGATGACTCCTTACTGTGGTTCTGATTTACTTTTCCCTGATGGTTGGTGATGTTGAACATTTTTTCACTTATTTCATGGCCAGTTGTATGTCTTTTGAGAAATGTCTATTTAGATCATTTACCCATATTTCTTGCCCATCCTTTACTCGGATTGCTTGAGTTCTTTTTTGTTTGTTTGGCTAGTGGGATATTTGAGTTCCTGGTATATTTGGATATTAATCACTGACTGGATGGGTCGTTTGCAAATATTTTTTCCTAGTCACTTAGTCTTTTCACTTTTGATTCCTTCCTTTCTGTGTAGAATCTTTTTAGTTTTGTATAGTACCATTTGTTTATTTTTCTTTTGTTGCCTCTGCTTTTGAGGTCTTATTCAGAAAATTTTGTTTTACTTATGTTTTCTTCTAGTTTTGTGGTTTTATTGTGCTAGGTCTTAGATTTAAGTCTTTATTTTGATTAAAATCTACTACTCTGATTGACTTCTCCATATTTCTGTGTACTTGCTGCCAGTTTTTTCTGTATGAATCTGCAGGTGTCTGCGTGTGGATTAGGGTCCTTCTGTGCAGACTTTTTTGTAACCTCCTTTAATAACTTCATATTTTAAGAATATCTTCCCTCTTGTCTGTGGTCCATTACACTCTGCTCATAGATCCTCAAGCCTAATGCAGGTCAGCAGACTATCTGTTGGGAGTCTGTGTGAGATCAGGCTCCTGTCCCAGAAACAGGCAGCACGTTGCTTCCTTTGTCAGTAAAGTGTGGCTATAAAACGGACGGCAGCCCAGCTGTCGGCAGCTGCTCTGTGGTGTGGCCTTGAGCGTCTGCTTACCTTGGGCAGGCCTGTCAACAGTATGCTGACCAGTTTACTGCTTTGTTATACAAATGTCCCCAAATTTTTTGGTCTGTGGGAAGGATGGTCTACTTTTCATGTCCTTTAAAGCTTGGAACAGTGCACATCAGAAAGATTCTAAGTCACTGTTGAATGTAATCACACAGTACCATGTTCTTCTATGAGAGTGTCTGAGATTTAGGAAAGATTGTGAACACTTTAAGTGATGATATTTTGAAGATACAAAGATAATGCTTTAACCATATTATGGTTACACACAGTGCCAAAATATTGTACACACATTTTAATACCAGAAATAGCTGTGTTAAAATCATAACATTCAAGTCATGTTGATTTCTTCAATTCCAAGAGAAATAAGATCCCGTATACAAGATGATAAAGATTATTGGTGTTTATCAAGTATTACAGTTTTAATACAGTGTTTCCCTTTCTTAAAATGTATGTACATTTTTTTGGTAATGTGTGTATATGCATCTATGTATGGAGGCTGATTTTTAAACACTCAAGTGTCCTTTTGGACAGACTGGTAGATACGGAGCAGTTTCCCAACGTGTGAGCCTCCATTCCTTTGTCTTCCCTCCAGATGGCTTTGTGGCAACGCAAGACCCTCTCCGGGGACACGTTGGTCAGTTTGAAGAGCAGACATCCCAGCAGCCCTTTGAACCAGTGGGGCTGTCCCAAGGTTGGTGTGGGCTTCAGTGGAATTTGCAAATGAGCTTTACCTAGGTTGCCTTTAATTTCACAACCCCCTTAGGTGTATTCTCTTCTCAAACATAAATAACTTTTGCAGGTATTACAGAATTTTTTTTAATTGATACATAGTATTTTGTGGTCTGTTCAGATCTTTCATAACTGTCTTACATGTAGTTTCTGGTCAGGGAAGGTGCGGGAGTAGAAGGTGGGACGTGGTGGGGACTGGGTCTTTGTGGCTGCTCTGAAGCCTTCTCTCAGTGGCATGGGCTGAGCACAGTCTCCTGCCTGTTGGCATATCAACCCTGCTTGTAATTCAGAAGTAGAAATGTCCCTTTAAGCAGTTTTTTAAAATTTATAAACCCACGTGTGTGTGTGTGTAAAACTCTAATTTCTTTTGTAAAACTCCTAATTCATTCCAGATTTTACAGTGACCGATACGTACAGTCAACAGACTCAGTTTCCACCTGTCCAACAGCTACAAGATTCCAGCACACTTGAGTCTCAGGCCCTTTCCACGAGTTTCCACCAGCCAAACTTACTGCAGGTTCCTACCTCTGATACAATCAATGCAGTGAGTATTGACTGAGGGGCAACATACTTAGTATTTAGCAGACCCTATTTTATTTTTATTTATGGAATCATAAAAGAAATGTGTTAGGAGGAAAACATAATGAATGCTGACATTAAAAATAAATAATGCCTCACTTAAAAGTTTCTCAAGTTGGAGACATTGAAATGTATTTTGTTTTGATTTTTCGTTTTTTTGGAATTTTTTTAATAGTGATGAAAATGATTGATCGATCAATCGTTCTCTTTCTCTACAATCCACTCTTATTAGCTTTCCCCCCGTAGTGGGTCTGGACCCTCCCATGGAAGTTTCAGAGCATTTTTCTGCCACTAGAAATGGCAGAGTTGACAGCAGGCGCCGGATCTGGGTGGGTCCTTGGTGGCACCTTTGGCGGCAGAGCGCTCTGAGCGAAACTGCAAGCTCAGTTGCCGTCCCAGGACCCAGGGTTCGGGTTACCGTGAATGCTCTACATATGCAGGACACTGCTCCTGGACAGAGCAGCTTATTCTCCTTTTCTCTTGTGTCATCTGTGACACAAGGAGATTTAACATTTGCTGAAGGTAATAATTTTTTTCTCTGTCAGTAAGAGTAGAGCAGATGAAAAAGTAATCTCTTGGTAAGATTACCAAAAATCAGTTTCATACTTGCTTACAATTTGAATTAAAGTGAGTTAATACAAAATCCATAAAATAGATATTTATTTAATTTATTTAATCATATTTATGTAAATGAGTTTTATTATTGTTCTGGCTCAAATGATTTTAGTGTACTCTTTGGGGTTTTTTCCTTTTAAATCCACATTTTATGAATGTTCTTATCCTTAGTTCATTGTTTTGTATTCATTCATAAATATTCAATCAGCCTGCTTTATACTTCTCTTAAATTTTAGACAACTCGTTTGATTCAAGAGTCGCCCCGAGAGGAACTCGACCTGCAGGCCCAGCGTCCCCAGACCCTGGAGGACAGTGAGGACCAGAGCAGGCGCTCCTACAGGTGCGGCCCTCCAGCCCAGCTCACACTCCACAACCCAGCAGCACAGTGTGGCTCTGCGCCTCCACTCTCCCGCAGTTCTACGAAGTGGTTTTCATTATCATCTACATTTTATGATAAAGGATACAAGACAAAGGGGATTAACTTGCTAATATTCTACTGCCAATAAGCAACAGGGCCAAGATTTAGGGGTAGCATTCTTCTCCAGCCTGTGCGTTAAGCCTCTTTCCTCTGTCTGCGTATCACTGCTTTTAAGTCCCTGTTATCATGTTTTCAGAAGTAACTTAGATTTATATTGTGCTCTTTGTTTAAGACTCTGTGTGCTTTATGACCTGTGTGCCAAGGTACAGTATGATCCAGATGTGCTCTGAGATGTACTGTCTACTCACTGAGCAGTATGCACTCAAATCATTGTGTATTTTTATTTTTTAGATTTTTTATAATTGCTCAAAATAACTCTCTGCCACCTGGCTGGAGCACAGTGGCACAGTCTCATAGCTCAGCGTAACCTTCACTGATGGGCTCAGGTCATCTGCTCCCTGGAGCCTCCCAGATAGCTGGGCCTAGAGGTGCTCACCACCTCACCAGGCAGAGACTGGAGCTTGTCCTGTTGCCCAGGCTGGTCTCAAACTTCTGGCCTCAAGTGATCCTCTTGCCTTGATCTCCCAAAGTGCTGAAATTACAGGTGTGAGCCACTGCACCTGGCCTCTATTTCTATGAAATGAAAGATGAATATATATGTATTAAAAATTAGGCTCGGCGCCTGTGGCTCAACTGGTTAAGGCGCCAGCCATGTACGCCTGAGCTGGCGGGTTCGAATCCAGCCCGGGCCCACCAAACAGCGATGGCTACAAGCAAAAAATGGCCGGGCGTTGTGGCCGGTGCCTGTAGTCCCAGCTGCTTGGGAGGCGGAGGCAGGAGACTCGCTTAAGCCCAGGAATTGGAGGTTGCTGTGAGCTGTGATGCCATGGCACGCTACCCAGGGTGACAGCTTGAGGCTCTGTCTCAAAAAAAAAAAAAAAAAAAATTGTCGGGTGGCGCCTGTGGCTCAAGGAGTAGGGCGCCAGCCCGGTATACCGGAGGTGGTGGACTCAAACCCAGCCCCGGCCAAAAATTGCAAAAAAATAAAAAATTAAAATGGCTATTATTTTTTATGGAGAATGGCTTATCTTTTTATTATTTTAATTATTTTGTCATTTGCTTAAAATCCTATTTTTCCCCATAGCCATTTAACAAAAAACTGTCTCATTAGTTTATTATAGTCACTCTTAAGAACTAATGAGCCAGCATACCTCATAAGAATCTTCTTCATTAAGATCTTGAAAATGTATATAGGTTTTGTTAATATTAGCACGTAAATTTTGATAGACCAGTTGACTCCTTTGTTTCACATCTGTAGGATTTGGCTAGATGCTAGATTCCTCGGGGCAGTGTTCTTGTTCATTAGATCTTCATCTTCAGAGGGTGATCCTGAGATCTTCATGAGTTTTGCAATTTTGGAAATATCTGAGCACAGTGCTTTGTGCCCTGGGGTCTGCATGTTTTGTGGGGATGCACATACACGCTCTCGGGGACTTCTCTGAGTTTCTGGATATTTTATTCACACTTCCATTTGTTCAACACGTGTTTGTTCAGTGTTATGTTATTTGGGATATCACATTGTTATTTTGAAGTGCGATCATGTTGTCACGTGATTCCTTCACGGCACTTGCTCAGGCATCACTGGACTTGTAGTCCGTATCCTCCATCTGTCCATTCATTTGATGTTTGTCCAGGACCAGGACATGCTGAGTACAGGGCCGTGTTAGTGAGCAGAACAGAAGCAAGTCAGCTCTGATGAGTCCACGTTCTCTTGGACGGAGGTGGGAGCAGGTGCACAGGGACTCTGCACCATGTACGGAAGTGACTGCGGCTACGGGAGGGGTGAAGTGGGAAGAGGGGGCTCCCTACCACGTGTTAGTGGATTGAAAAGTTGTCACTGCTGTTGTAGGAATGGCAGCAAATTCTGGACATGTTTAGGAAGTGGAACCTACAGGGTTTATTGTAGGTCACGATGTGAGAGAAACAAGGGTGATGCTAGGATTTTGATCTGAGCAACTAGAGATGAAACTATTGTCACTTGGAGAAGGGGGATCTTTGGTGGAGCAGGTTTTGGTGTGAAGACCAAGGTTTGGTTTTGAGTCAGGAAGATGGATGTTTGAGAAGAAACAGCACACAGGCAGTTCTTCCCACTAGACTGAAACTGGGAGAGAAGGTCAGGCTGGCAGGAGCCAGGAGGGAGTTGTCAGGACAGGTAGCATTTAATGCTGACAAGATGCGTGTCCAAGAAGGAGAAACGGCTGGAAGGCTGTGCCCGCCGCTCCACCTGGATGTGAGCAAGGGGAGAGAGATGCTTACGTGCCTCTGTTATCTTTGTGACGAGAGGATATGTAATTTCCTTTGAATTCTCTAAGAATCAAGGAGCCTCCAGCCTCTGGTTTTCCCAAAGTGCAGCACCAGTGCAGAACAGCGAGGCTGCACACAGGTGTGCTTGTGGGCCTAGATGGGCTGTCCTGTGAGCGCTGTCCCTGGGACCTCGGCCTGTCCCCCAGTCCCTTCTAGCCAGTCTCGTTTTGGGAATACACCTCAAGCGTCAGGACATGGGTTAGCTGAGATTTCTGTGCAAGACCAGCGGGCACCAGGGTATCCCACAGTGTCGTTGCCGGAAGTGGCTGGTGTCAGAGTAACTGGAAGAACACCAGTGGCTGGCAGGGCAGGTGGGGGATGCCAGGCATGGAGGGCATATAGTTCTATGTGCTGGGGTCCATCTAGTGTGAAGAGAGCTGGGTTCCAAGGTGGGAGAGAAGCCATTGGCAGGGCCCAGGTGGCTTGGGTTCTGTTTGTCACATTCTTCCCTAGAGGGGGAGCTATTTTTCTCTACATGATAAGCAACATTGTTTTGTTGGTGGTGTTTGGTTTTAATTAATAGATATAACTGTTTTCCTTATTAGGGAATCTTTTCTCAGTTCATAGAGATGGTTTAATCATACTCAATTCTGCAAACAGATTTTCTACCCTTGACATGCAGACCAGAATTAATCCCAATCTCATTTGCAGAATTATCTTTTTAAAATCTGTGGGGGATATTATTTGCGTGTTTTCTATTTTTTTTTTTTTTGTAGACAGAGTCTCACTATGTCACCCTCTGTAGAGTGCTGTAACATCACAGCTCACAGCAACCTCCAACTCTTGGACTTAAGCAATTCTCTTGCCTCAGCCTCTCAACTAGCTAGAACCACAGGCGCCCACCACAATGCCCAGCCATTTTTCTGTTGTAGTTGTCATTGTTCTTTAGCAGGCCCCAGGCCGGGTTTGAACCCGCCAGCCCTAGTGCACG
>CAUYON010031229.1:0-49186 GCA_963573935.1 Arctocebus calabarensis
TGGCATGGATGTGGAGAAAAGGGAACACTTCTACACTGCTAGTGGGAATGCACACTAACATATTCCTTTTGGAAGGATGTTTGGAGAGTACTTAGAGATCTAAAAATTGACCTGCCATTTGATCCTATAATTCCTTTACTAGGTATATACCCATAAGACCAAAATCACATTATAACAAAGACATCTGTACCAGAATGTTCATTGCAGCCCAATTCATAATTGCTAAGTCATGGAAGAAACCTAAGTGCCCATTGATCCATGAATGGATTAATAAATTGTGGTACATGTATACCAGCCTTAAAGAAAGATGGAGACTTTACCTCTTTCATGTTTGCATGAATGGAGCTAGAACATATTCTTCTTAGCAAAGTATCTCAAGAATGGAAGAAAAAGTATCCAATGTACTCAGCCCTACTATGAAGCTAATTTATAGCTGTCTTATGAATGGTATAACCAACTATAACACAAGAATATAGGGAAAGGGGCAAGGGTAGGGAGGGGATGGGGGAGGTTGGGCTGGAGGGAGGGTAATCAGTGGGGCCACACCTATGGTGCATCTTAAAAGGGTACAGGCGAACCTTGCTAAATGCAGAATACAAATGTCTTCATATAATAATGGAGAAATTGCCAGGAAGGCTATGTTAATCAGTTTGATGAAAATAGTTAAGATTGTATGTGAAACCAGCACTTTGTACCCCTTGATTACACTATTGTACACAGCTGTGATCCACTAGAGTTTCTTAAGATGCTTACATTAAAATGTCGCCACCTAGGCTCTTTTCTAGACCAAATGATTTAAAATCTTTTTTGGTGGGATTGAGAATCTTCACTGTAATGTGTTTGTTTGTTTACTCTTATGCACAGTAAATTTTGAGAAATACTTCGCCAGATTAGACACAGTGTAGACAGCTGCAGTCGCTGGGAACTCCTGTGTAACTGGTGTCTCTCCTCTTGAGCAAAACTTGATCCATTTTTGTTTCTTTTAAACAAAAGTTCTACTAAATTCTATGAAAACTTAGATTAACTACCAAATTAACATCATTAGTTTCCATCAGTAAAAATACTCTTTTTTTCCTGGAATCAGGTAGAAGTTAAGAAAGAATTTCTGGTTTTAAGATGTTCACATCTCTCTCTCCTAAGGTTCCTGACTCCTTGCTTCCCTCTGGCCAGGATAATGAGCACAGGAGAGGAGGCAGCACCCCTGAAACAGAAGGATGATGAGTGCAGGAGAGGAGGCAGCACCCCTGAAATAGAAGGGTGATGAGCGCAGAAGAGGAGGCAGCACCTCTGGACTGGTAGAGCAAAGGCAAGCTCTATGACATCGGTATCACCAACAGCATCTGAGGTTTTCAAAATTCCTAGATACTGCAGTTACTGGGCTATGCTATAAACCACAGATATTAGCACCGTGAAGAAAAATGATTACATTTTTTCAGCCATAGGAAAATGTCTTCTAAACAATAACTCTGTCATTAATGCTGTAAGTGAAAAGATGTCACAGTTAAAAGTTACATGTTTGTTCATTTAGGAATAGTTTAGGTGGCTCTCACCTCTCACTGGTGAATGTCCTATTAATTTTGTTACTTATCTTTATAGTTGTCAGGGTTCATTTACTTGAATAACAAGTTGAGCAGAGTATACTGATTCCAATAAACTTATGTGGGGCTCTGAGGCCATGTGCAACCCATCTGAACTACTCTTTATAGTTGATGGTAAGGAGAAAACCTCAATAAAATAAAAGCACATCATTCTTGCAGTTGCTCACAGTTTATTCATTTTGAAACACATTCTGTCCTTAAATACTTGCATGCCGATTTGTTGAAGATAATGGGATTTGTCTTGGGTAATGAAAATCAGAAAATAGCTAAATAACATGATGGACATTCTATCAATCTAGAAAGCGTGTATTGTCATTATTCTACAATGTAAAGATAATTTGGCTTTCTGTGATCGGTGTCTGTCCCACTTCTCCAAACATTTTGCAAAGTATGGTATATAGAATATGAGAAGAAGAACCAGAACGATGATTGCCTCTTTTCATATGCCACAATTTCTACAAATCATTTATGACTGTATCTAAAATGTCTAGTGTCTGAAGTTAAATCATCAGAGGAAAATAAGTGGTTGCTAACACATTGTCACCAGGAGAGAACCGTGGGTGTGAGCTAGCTAAGGCCTTTCTTTCTCCCCACCGCCTTTCTACTGCCTTGAAACAGCACACAGTATTCTGTGAACAGAGCAAAATGGGGCAGAGCCCCTAAAGTTATTGGCTCATCTGAGTATTCCTGCAGCCACATGCCTCACCTCACCTTTTAAGTACCTCTCTCCACTGCCTTACTCCATCACCTTCAAAATAAAAACAGATTCTCCAAAGAAAAAAGTTCATCGCTGGAAATGATACCAGCCCGCCATTGCACATAAAAGCAGGGAAACCTTCATTATGTCAGCCACACAACAAAATTTTAACTGGCTAATGTTCTACTTACTTAATTTCCAAGCAATGCTTCAATAAATGGTTTTGAATGCTTACTGCCTTTTTACATTTTATCCCACTGTTACGGTCCTTCCACTTATCGAATTCATTTACTTATGCGCTTGTCTTCTCATTTTATTCCTTTCAAAGTTTTTAATTAATGTTACTGAGAACTTACAAATGAAAAACCAGGAGTACCTCACATCCATTCTCCTGGTGAAATATGAATGTGCAAATACATATCCTCTGTCTTTATTCTTTACCGTAAGGTCATTTGCAAAGTATAATCTAACTAGGGTTTAAGCTCAATTAATAGTCTGCATCAACACCCTGCAAAGGGAATTACGCCCTACACAGTCCACGTTCATATCTGCAAACCAGTGCTCACAGACAGGGTTTTCACGTTCCTATCTGCAAACCAGTGCTCACAGACAGGGTTTCAGTTGGAGTTTTCTTCTGGCATTTCAAAGCACTGAGACTTGCTTAAGTTTTTAGTCTTCTTTTGTTTATAAACCAGTTTTCCTCCCTGTGGAAGCTAAGAACCAAACATATTTAACTTAAAAACAGCTCAGGCTCTCATAATAATGTGAAATGGGAGAAGACTGCCTGGGGCGTCTTGTCCCCTCAGGGTTTGTCCTTCTCCTGGCATTTTTGTCCTGTGGCCTATAGAAACCTCTTTGTGGTAAGGAGCTAAATTGATGCACGTGGAGAGATTAGTGACTCCACCTAATCAGGTGAATTTTTTCTTGAAATTTGTTGTATTTTAGGGTATTAAGGGACACTAATGTTTTTGCTGCATGGATATCTTGTATAATGCTGAAGTTGGGCTTTTGCACGCTCACTCCAGAATGGTGCTCATTGTACCCGACAGGTGCGTTTTTACGCTCACTCCTTTCCAGCTTCCTCCCTCCTTGGATCTCAATGACCTTTACATCCTGAGTGCTGGTGGGCCCCTGTTGCTTACCTCTCATTATTAGAACACATGGTGTTGGTTTTCCATTTCTGAGATAATTGACCTAGTTTAGTGGTCTCCAGTTCCACCTGAATCATTGCAAATGACTCCACTTCATTCCTTTTTGCGGCTGAGTACTATATTCCATGAAAAGTAAATACCACATTTTCTTTGCCCACTTGTGAGTTGATGAGCACCTGGGTTTATTATACTTCTTTGCCACTGTGAACTGTGAGCAGGGATTGCTACATCAAATGGTAGGTCAGCATTGATATCTTTGGGGAAGTCTGTCTTATTTTCCATAGCAGTTGTACTGATTGGCAATCCCACCTCCAGTTGACAAGAATTCCTTTCTCCGGAATTCCTTTCTCCGGTGCATCCACACTGGCCAGCACGTGTCGTTACTTGCCATCTTACTAATGGCCATTCTGACAGGGGTAAGGTGGTGTCTCATTATAGTTTTAATTTCCATTTCCCTGATGATTAGTGATATTGAGCATTTTTTTCATATGTTTTTGGCCAAATGTCTATGTTCTTTTGAAAAGCTTCTGTTCATGTCTTTTGCCCAATTTTTGATGGAGTTGTTTGTTTTCTTCTTGCCGATATGTTTGAGCTGTTCGCAGATTCTGGATAGTAGGCATTTTTTGAATACATAGTTTGCTAATATTTTCTTCCGTTCTGTGGTTTGTCTATTCACTATGTTATTTCTCCTGCTGTGCAGAAGCTGTTTAAGGTAATTAAGTCCCATTTATTTATTTTCTTGTTGCTGTATTTGCTTTTGGGATCATAATTATAAATTCTTCATCTAGGCCAATGTCTAGAAGAATTTTTCCACGTTTCTTCTAGAATATCTAAGGTTTCACGCATTTTATTTAATTTTTTATACATCTTGAATTAATTTCTGAACTTGGTCAGAGACAGGGATGCTGTGGCTATCTAATCCCAGCATCACCTGTGGACGAAGGTTTCTTTTCCCTCGTGTATGTTGCTTTCTGCTTTGTGAGGTTAGTTGGTCCCATCTCCATGGTTTTATCTCTGAATTCTGCATTCTGTGGCTCTGGTCTATGTCTCCACTTTCACTACAGCGCTGTGCTGTTTTGGTTATGACAGCCTTGTAGTATAGTATGTAGTCGGGAAATGTGATGACTCTAGATTTTTTCTTTTTGTTTAGTATTGCTTTGTCTATTTCGGGTCACTTTTTGGAGCCAGATAAAGCTAAGAATTACATGTAATAGGATGTAATTCTAACACCAATATCATCCGTGAAGTATGACATTGGTATTTTGATATCTGTCCATCATGTTTGGCAATATGGACATTTTAACAATGTTGATTCTGACAATCCGTAAGCAAAGAATGTTTTTCCATTTTCTTGTGTCAACTGCAATTTTGTTCATCAGTGTTTGTAGTTCTCCCTGCAGAGATCTTTGAGCGCCTTGGTTAAGTATGTTCCTAGATATGTGATTTCCTTTGTAGCTATTGTGAATGTTACCGAGTCTTTGGCTTTAATCTCAGCATTTTGTGTTATTATGGCATAAAGAAACCACTGATTTGTGTAGATTGATTTTGCAACATACGACTTCACTGAATTTATTTATAAATTCTAGAACTCTTTTGGTGCAGTTTTTAGGGTTTTATATAAGTTACAAGTTAACATCATTAGCAAATGGAGATAGTTTAATCTCCTATTTCCCAGTTCGGATGCCCTTTATTTCTTTCACTTGCCTGACTGAGTAGGACTCCAGTACTATGGTGCATAGAAGGAGGGAAGCAGACACTCTGCTACATGCCTTCAGGAGAATGCTTTCATCTGTTCTCTATTTCGTATGATGCTGGGTGTGGGTTTGTCATATCTGGCTTTTATAATATTCCCCTCATGCCCAGTTTGTTAAGGTTTTTATGTGAAAGAGTGATAGATACTATGAAATGCCCTGTCTGCATCTATTGAGATGATCACGTAGTCTCTGTTTTTGTGTCAGTTTATGTAGTGAATCACGTTTATTGATTCTGAACCTTCTTGCATCTCTGAACTGCAACTGGAATCGATCATAGTGAATTACCTTTCTGATGTACTGTTCATTTCGTTTGGTATTTTACTGAGAACCTTTGCATCTATGTTAATAAGTCATTTGGTCTGTAGTTTTCTTTTTTTACTGTGTCCTCTTCTGGTTCTGGTATCAAGATGACGACGGCTTTACAGAATCACTTAGGGAGGATTTCCTTCCCAATGTTACAGCAAACGTTAGCAGGATTGGTACTAGTTCTTCGTGGTAGGTCTGGCAGATTTTGGCTGTGAATACATCCTATGTGGGACTTTTCTTGTTGTTGTTGGGAGATTTTTAATTAATGCTTCAATCTCACCATTCATTATTGTTCTGTTTAGAATTTCTGTGTTGCCTGAGTCAAGCTTGAGATGTGTGTTCCTAGAAATTTATCCATTTCCTCTAGGTTTTCCAGCTTGTTTGAAAGAAGTTTTTGCAGTATTCATGGGTGGTATTTTGTATTTCTGTGGTTTCAATAATAATGTTTTTGATTGAGGTTATGGAGTCCTTTCACTTGCATGTTTGGCTAATCTGGTTAATGGCCTATCAGTATTTTGTTATTTGAAACAGCCAGTTTTTTTGCCTTGCTCTTCTTATTTTTTTCTTTCTCCTTTTTTGGTTTCCACTTCCTTCAGTTCTGCTTTGAGCTTTGTGGTTTGTGTTCTTCTGCCACTGCAAGTTTGACTTGTTCCTGGAGAGGTGACATTAGGTTGTTAATCTGTAATCGTTTTGTCTTCTTAATGTAGGCCTTTAGGCTGTGAACTTTTGCCTGAGGAATGCTTTTTCCATATTCTGTAGAATTTGAAAAATCATGTTCTTCTTGTCATTCATTTTAGGAATCTATTAATTTTCATCCTAATCTCATCATTAACCCAAGGATTATTTAGCAACAGGCTGTTTAATTTCCATGACTTAATGTAGATTTAGTGTTTCCCTTGAAATTTATTTCAAGTTTTATTTCACTTTGGTCTGAGAAGATGCAGGGTATGATTCTGATTTATTTGAAATGCTGAGACTTGTTTTATGGTTTCCCATATCAATCATGGAAAATGTGCTGATGAAAAGAACATATATTTAGTTGTTGGGGTGGAATGTTCCATAAATATCTATGAAATCCATTTGTTCTTGAGTCCCATTTGGGGCCAGTGTTTCTTTATTCATTTTCATCCTCAATGATCTATCCACTTCTGTCAGTAGGGTGTTGAAATACCTGGCAATGAAGATGCTACCATTTCTTTCTGTACTATGACCTAGTAGAAATCACTTTGTGTATCAGGGAGCTCCTCTGTTAGTTGCATTTATATGTGGGATTCTCATGTCTCCTTGTCGAATTGTTCCTCTTACCATTATATAATGACCCCTTTTGTTTTTTTACACCATTGTTGATTTATAGTCTATATTATCCGATATGAGAATGACTACATCTGTTTGCTTTGGGTTTCCATTTGCATGGAATATTTTTCCCATTACTTTATTTCAGTTTGTGAGTCCTTGTGAGTTAGATTTGTTTCTTGGATACAGAAAATACTTCAGGTTCTTTTTTTGTTGTTGTTGTTGTTGTTCATTAAGCCAATCTGTGTCTTTTATGCTGGGCATCAGGACCATTCATGTTGAGTTTGGGTATGAGGGATCCAGTCTGTCCATCATTCTAGATGACAGTAGGCTGTTTTGTTTGCTCTCCTGAGCTGTTGTTGTAAAAGTATCATGAACTTTAACTTTTGGACATTTTTACAGTGGTGTGTAGCTGTCCTATACTTTTGAGCATTTCTTGTAGAGCAGGTCTAGTGGTAACAAATTTTCTTAGGGTTGGATTGTCTGGAAAAAGTTTTATCTCTGGCCAGGCACATATCTGTAAGCCCAGCACTCTGGGAAGCTGAGGTGGGTGAATTGCCTGAGCTCACCACTTTGAGGCCAGCCTGAGCCAGAGTGAGACCCATCGCTAAAAACAGCCAGGAGTTGTGGAGGGCGCCTGTAATCCCAGCTTCTCAGGAGGCTGAGGCAAGAGATTCACTTGAGCCCAAAAGTCTGAGGTTTCTGTGAGCTGTGACGCCACAGGACTGTTCCAAGGGTGACAAAGTGAGACTCTGTCTCAAAAAAAAAGTTTTATTTCTCCATCATTTGTGAAACTTAGTTTTGAAGGATACAACATTTTTGGCTGTTGGTTGTTCTTTTGTAGAAGACTAAAAATGGAACCCCTACACTTCTGGTTTGTAAGTTCTCCACAGGGAAGTTGCTGTCAGCTGGATGGATTTTGCTTTTGCAAGTTTGTCCTGTAGCTTGTAGAATTTTCTTCTTCATTTCTACTTTGGCCACACTGAGGACCGTGTGCCTTAGAGATGTCCTATTTGTTATGAATCTTCCTGGTATTCAATGATTATCTTGTATTTAGTTATGTGAATCTCTGGCAATACCAGGGAAGTTTTTTATAAATAATTCCCTCAGATAGGTTTTTTTAGGACTTCTGCATTTTTTTTCTCCCTCTCAGAAACGTGGCCTATTTCACACAGTGCCATATTTCATTACATCTCTCAATGACTATTTATTCTCCTTTATTCTTGTCTTCTGTGTCTTTGACTGACTAGCTTAGACTGAAAGCCTTGTCGTCAAACTTTGAGATGTTTTTCCCTTCTACTTGGTCTAACTCATTATTGAAACTTTCTGCTGTCTTATGTAATTCTCTAGAAGATTCTCTCATTAAAGTTCTGTTATATCCTTTCTTATGTTGTCTACCTCTTTAGAAATATTGTCATATTTTTCATTCATATGCTGAAGTATTGTTTTGGTCATTTTGGTTTTCAGCTTTCCCTTTATTCTCATTCATCTGGTTTGCCGTCCATATTCTAAGTTCCATTTCTAATCTTTCAATGATTCCCTCTTGCTGGGGTCCAATGCTGTGGATTGGTGTGATTCCCTGGTATTGTCCTCGCTTTCTCATGTTGCGTAATTCTTTTACTGGTTTCTTCTCCTCTAAAACCTCTTCTCTAACTTAGGGCTGATAGGCTATGGTGCATTTCTTCTCCTTCACTGGGAACTCTGCTATTTGGTGAGGAGGAAGAGGTACCCACAGAGCACTTTTGTGCTGCTCTGGATGAGCAGGGGGTGGGTGGATGCCCTGGCCACCCACAGGGCATCTGTTCTCCTGTGTTGTCCTATTCTCCTGTGATGCTGGTGCTGGGGGACAGTCATTCAGTTTGGACAGTTGGTCCATACCTGTCAGAAATTTGGGAGGAAGGTTGGACAAGTCTCCCTCCATGGAGGCAAGAGATGTGACCTTGGCTAGTGATATGGCAAGTTGTTGAATCTTGGACAATGCCTGTGTAGGTTGTGGGACATTGGCAAGTGTGCCAGGATTTTGGCGGTGGCCATATAGGTCAGGGTTCCTTGACTGGCAACTGAGCAGGTCATGGGACCTAGACTGGGGCCTGGGTGGGTTGCAGGGCTACAGCAGTGTTGGGGAAGTTTATATGACCTTGGGTGGGTTGCAGGGCTACAGCAGTGCTGGGAAGTTTATATGACCTTGGTGGGCACCTGGGGACTTTGTGAGGCTGCAGTCAGTGGTGGGACAGATTGTGAGCCCTTTGCAAGTTCCTAGGCATGTGACAGAACTACAGCTGGTGACGGTACAAGTCAGGAGACTTCTGGTTCCTTCATGGGTGGTGGGTCCTCGGTGATCACCGGGACAGGGCAGGAGGGCCAGTCCCTGGGCAGGCTGGCTCATCAGGCTGCAGTGGGTGGGCCTGGGGACATGCGCAGCCTGGCCGGGGAGTTGGGGTGGCTGGGTCTCCCCTCCACCTGGGTCAGACTGTGGCAGCTTTGCAGTTCCTCTCAGGAGGCAGCGTCTGCACTGTAAGACGGCAAGAAGGCCGTGTGACCAGTGTGCCAGGATCTTGGCAGGAGGGTGCCTGTTCTGCTCAGATCCCCAGGGTATTGATGGTGGGGGTTTGAGGGGAAGCACCACACACAGTCACAGTGTGATAAGAGAGGGGCAGGGAGGCAGACACAGAGGAGCGGACCCTCTGCAGACTGGCCTTCTGGGGCTGGAAGGGCCTCGTGAAGTCTGTGGCTGTGATCTGAGGCCAAAGCTGCAGGAGCCCCCTGTGCCAACTCTCAGGGACAGTGTTGCTGCTGCCTCCAAACAGCTCCCAGATCAGGTCAGAGGTCTGTTGTCACGTGGGCGGGTGGGGAGCCCATTCCCCCCAGCTCAGGGAGCAGCGTCCCCCGTGGAGCGCAGAGCCCCAGGCTCTCCCCTAACCCTTCCCTACATGGGGACGTTTCCCCCGCGCACCTTCTGATCTTGCCCCGGGGATCACTCCACCTCTCTCCTCTTCTTTGGCGTCCCCAGTGTCTTCTCTGATGATTCACAGTTCTCTTTACCAGACTGCGCCTCTACCAGCTGAACCCCCACCTGTGCTGCTGGGTCCCCAAAGGGACCTACGCCAGCGTGCGCGCTGTGGCTTATCCGCCTTCTGGGCCCGATCCCAGGTGACTTTCATTATTCCACCAGAATGTGTGATAGACTGAGTTGTTACTAATAAGTAGGTGGCTCTTATTTTTACCTTGGAGTTAAATATTCCTCTCTTCATAAAATCTAACTCCGCAAGCACTAGCTTTTCCCCTTCCCTGCTGAGAGAGAAGTGGATCACATTATGCATTTCAAATTAATGTGAGGGTACAAAGTTTTGGATTACATTGTTCTCACTTCCAGGGTAAAGTTCCAGTTGTAAAGGAGCCCCTCGGGGGGCGGGGGGGCATGTGACACTCGCTCGCAAGGTGCACAGAGGTGAGATCCGGCCTCACACCCCTCCCTCTTTCCGCCAATCCTCCTCCTCCTCCCCCTGCCCCTGTATTAGACTATGTTTGGGTTTTATTATTCATATGAGCATGTGATTGTTCGTATGTTGGTTTCATATTAGTATTGAGTACACTGGATATTCATTTGTCCATTCTTGCAATAGTTTACTAAGAATGCTGTGTTTCAGCTCCATCTGGGTAAATGTAAAAGAGGTAAAGTCTCCATTGTCTTTTTATGGCCGAATAGTATTCCACTGCACGCATGTATCACAGTTTCTTGATCCATTCATGGGTTGATGGGCTTTTGGGCTCCTTCCATGACTTGGCAGTTATCAGTAAACATTCTGGTGCAAATGTCTTTGTGGTAAAATGATTTTTGTTCTTGTGGGTAGCTACCCAGTGATGGGATTGCAGGATCAAATGGAAGGTCTACTTTTAGTTCCTTGAGGATTCTCCAGTCTTCTCTCCAAAAAGGTTGTATTTTTTTGCCGTCCCTCTAGCCGTGTAGAAGCGTTCCCCTCTCTCCACATCCACACCAGCATCTGCAGTTTGGGAACTTTGCCATGTGAGCTAACCTTACTGCAGTTAGATGATATCTCAGGGTTGTTTTGATTTACATTCTTCTGATGATTAAAGATGTTGAGCAGGCTCGGTGCCTGTGGCTCAACGGGCTAAGGTGCCAGCCACGTACACCTGAGCTGGAGTGTTTGAATCCAGCCTGGGCCACCAAACAACAATGACAGCTGCAACCAAAAAATGGCTGGGCGTTGTGGAGGTGCCTGTAGTCCCAGCTACTTGGGAGGCGGAGGCAGGAGACTCGCTTGAGCCCAGGAATTAGAGGTTGCTGTGAGCTGTGATGCCACAGCACTCTATCCAGGGTGACAGCTTGAGTGAGGCTCTGTCTAAAAAAAAAAAAAAAAAAAAAAAAGATTATGAGCTTTTTTTCTTCTGTTTGTTGGTCATTCATCTGTCATCTTCAGTGACGTTTCTGTTCAAGTTTCTTGCCCACTTCCAGAGGGACTTGTTTGGTCTTTTGTTTAATTTGAGTTCTCTGTAGACTCTAGTTATCAGGCCTTTGTCAGTTCATAACACGGAAAAATACTCTCCCATTCCATGTATTTTCAATTCAATCTCTACCCAAAAGTAAGTCACATTTCACCGCATGCTTGAGTTATGCTCCTACTTGTAGCTACAGGGTGAATAGAGATTTAGAACAGAGATGAAGTTGTTCTTGACTTTGTGCAACTATCCCAATTTAGAGAAAATTTGTGGAAAATTCTAGAAAAAAATTACTTTGTGAGAATAAATTTATTTTCTAAAATACACATTGCTCTATTTCTTGTGGGGCAACAACTTTTTCTTCAGGGCTGCATGTTTCTATCTAATGTAGAACAAGTTAACATTTCCAGAGCACACCGATTTATAGATTTGTAGATCCTTTTCTCCTCTATAGCCTCACTTCTTCTATGGAGCAATGTGTCCTAAAAGGTGTTTATGAATTGATATTTACAGAATAGACCCAAAATGAGAGAAAAATGGCATTTTAAAGGATATTTTTTCATATTAAATAGTCATACATTGGTATCTGTAAGAATGAACATATTTTAATAAACTGATATCCTCTGGAATAAAATTCAAACCCTAAATAGGGATATTGTACATATATTAATGTATTTTCATTATACTTTTAATTACACATATAAAAATATCTATTTTACTTAGAAGAAATACTGTGAAAAGCTAGAAATAAATTTAATTTCACTATTAAGTTGTCTTTATCCAGAATAATTACTTATTTTGTATGCCTCAGGACATCATAGATTACTCAAGATGATGGTTCTTGACTACTAGTAATTCCCACTCAGTAACAGCACCTGTAAAGAAGTTAAGATAATTTCCGAAATGAAGAGTTTATGAAGATCTTTCTTTTTAAGAACTGTTAATTTCTATTCTTGACTATTCTTCTAGGAATACTAATCATCAAGATGTTGGAAAACTTGTTTTACATAATGTCGCTACCTCTTTTTGGAGGAGCAATTTAAAATCAGCAGTAATTCTTTAAGTAGCTATTAGTTTTTGAAACTATTAATTATTTGATAAGCAATGTGTGTTTTTTCAATGCCTTAGGACACTACAGGAGATATAGTCTCTATTTTAACCAGAAATATTTTTAATTCAAAGAAGGCAAATGGTGTCTTGAAAGATAATGCATATATTAGAAAAAAATGTGGAAGTGAAAAAGTGTTTTTTCAACATAATTTACTGTTGTGAGGTCATCATAAATAGATCATAAAATATGTTAAGGACAAATACATACAAGTAGTGACTTATCTTTTGTAAGTTGTAATTATTGGCCTTCAGTTTGAAAGAATGGTCACGGTTCATGCCTATAAAAAAAGAGACAGTATTAAAACAATGCTACAGACTGATGCTAAAACCTATTCCAAGTTATTTCTAGACTTCCGATATTCTAGGTAAAATATCTTTGTTTCATTGGATTCTCCCTTTTCTAGTTTTTTGACCATCATTTGACTCCTCTGAGATAACCAAACACACATTATAATCAAGTTGCCACGAGTTGTGAAGAGTGAGCTTTCACCTTAATTGCAATCAAAAACATTAGCTGCCATAGTGTCATGAATGTGGGCAGAAAAGACTTGAGCCTCATACTTCAGAGAGAAGACTTTATTCTTCAGTACAGAGTAGTCAATATGAGCTTTATATTTTTTTCAATTCCCTTTGCTCTCAAGATCAAACAAGGGTGAGAGTAAGCGATCCAGCTGGACCCTGAGTGGGCAAAGGTTTATGTTACATGGAGGAACACCAAACCTAGGAAATGCCAATTTTTATGTGGGCTGCAAGCAAACTTTTCACTGGAGACAGGCCTCCTTATTATATCAGACAGAGAACAAACCTTCCCTCTATTCCAAAAGAAGTCACAGTCAGTATCTACCAGTACTCTTTGCTATGAAAATAGCCTTGAAAAGATAAGAAAAAAATCTGTCAGTTACATATCTCTCAGGACACACAGATATGTGGGATCTTTTCTTTTCTTTCTTTTTTTTTTTTTTTTTTTTGAGACAGAGTGTTATTATGTCATCAGTAGCATTACAGCTCATACAACCTGAAACTCTTGGGCTTAAGCGATTCTCTTGCCTCAGCCTCCTGAGTAGCTGGGACTATAGGCACCCGCCACAACACCCGGCTAGGAATCTTTCTTAATAGTGGTCTTATTGCAGTAATTTAGGTCCGGCACAGACAAAGAGTCACCTGAACACTGAAGATAGAAGAGGAAGGAGTTTTATTTCGGCTGTGGCAGACTAGAATCTAAAATGGCTGAGCTCCCAGATCAGCTGTGTCCCTGTCCTTTTATCGGACTCACAAATAGACAGACAAAGGAGTTACCATATGACCTCTCTTTGGAGGTGTCAAATAATATTCTGGGTTTACAGAAGTGGAAGCAAGAAGCAAGCATTAGTTTCAAGGACCCAGGACGCTACATTTTACAAATTCTTAAGGGCTGGGTTACCATAGGGAGACCTTGCAGGTGTGTCCTCCGGCTTCGGAGAAGCCTTTATATTTTAGACTTTACTTTTCCGGGGTATCCTCCTTCAGTCTTATTAATTTAGAGCACAATGAAATATAGGATCCCTGTAAAAAATGTGACTTGAATTATGGTAACTTCTAGACAGGAGATATGCTCCTATGTATTTATATAATACAGTACCCAATTCTGATTCTTAGTTTGTCCCCCTGCTTTTCCTTACATATGACAGTGTCAACTGACATATCAATACAATAAAATTTTTGGCTATGAGTATAGAAATTGAATCATGCAATCGCACATACATCCAATAGAATGATTTCCCATTAGATCCACACAATTCTATAATGCCACATAGGGTCAGTTTTCTAAGAAGCTCTATCCTAGCTAGAGCAACAGGAGAATAGGGCTTGTTTTCCAGCATGTTTCACACCGGTCAGTGATCAACCAAAACCACAATTAACCCTGTACCTATACTTTTGGGGAAAATACTGTGTCCTTTCTAACCAGAAGCTTTCATGGGTCTACAATAGGACATTTGATTTATCATAGGGGAATAATTTTGTTTGCAAATTTTTTATAATGATTATACCTTATTTTAATTATTTATTTTTCTTTCATTATCTCAATGCCTTCAGAACTATGATGGCACACACAATATTTTAACACTTATAAATGATAACAATAATTTATATGTATAATAATTTTTCATTTAAGCTATTAAATCATCATATAGGTTAACAGAAGGTTGTGGGAAAGAAAAACATATGCCCCTAGGGTGTTAAACAGTCTGTTCCAAGGCAAGGATATTTCTAGTTTGGAATAGCTAAAGCAATATTTTATGTCTCAAAAAACTTTCACAATATGCTTTTGACTTGATTACTTTGTCAAATGTCTCCAATCTTGTGAAAATATTCCCTGATATTTAATTAACTGAAACCTTCTTCTCTTCAGATGTAACCTCAATTGTAATTAGAAATTCATGTGTCAACATTTCTAATTAGTGGTGGTAATTAATATTTATTGAGGGTGCACAGGGCAGGTGGTGATGTTCTAGACCCTGGAGTAGCTTGAGCAGAATTTAAGAGGGAAAAACATTACGGCTGTGTATACATGGCAAAGCACACTCTCAAGTTTAGAAATTAAAACATGAGAAGTCAGTTTAGCGACTGTCATGTTACTCCAAATATGTCATGGTTTGACAATGGAGAAAGGAGCCAGGCTGACAACAACGTGGCCTACGTTCTTCGGGGTTTGTTTTTACCCCTCAAATATGTTCTTCTCTTCTTGCAACTTGATTATCTAAAGAATAGAACTAATTAAGATTTGTAACAATTTTTTCAAGCAGCTGTTTGGAAAAGACAGTGATGATTTTGGAAAAGCAAAAGCAAGGACGACAAGTAGAATTATTTGTTAGGGAGTCAATAAACACTGTTGATGTATTGAATTTAGTAAGGTTTAATGGAAAAGTATAGGTTCAATAATGGTATATTTACACTTAATCTTCATATCCTGTGATCATTTTCTGACATTTAACCCTGGAGATGTTAATAATACGAATTACTTTGAGGATTCTTGCATGAGAAAGTACTCTGATGCTCTATAATCTAAAAATTTGAATGAAAGAATTAAATCAAAGCAGACACAAAAGCAATAATTATTAATATAAAGCCCAGAATGAGTGTTAAAAAAATTAGATGATAATGTAACACTAAATCTAACAAGATAAATTGTAATTAAGCAAGGTACAATATTGTAGTTAGATCCAAAGATCAAATAAATAGCATTGTATATCAAAACATGTTTAACTTTAATAATTTAAGTACATATTCTAAAAGCATAAAAACACTTAAAATTATAAGAGAATGGCTTTATGTACATAAATTAAAATGGATCAAAATCAAAGTGATAGTATTTAAATAGCACTAAAATAATGTTAATTAAGAAAATATCATAAACTTGTTTACTTCAAGTGTGTACACATCATATTATATATACAATGCACGTATATATGCAAATACTGTAAGAACTATAAATGACAAACAGCAAAAAATATGAAAATATAAAATATCAATGGTTATTCTTCAAATAAATATACTATTGCTAATCTTAAAATATTAGTAACAATGAAATGGAAGAAAGATAAACAAATGGTATTTACAAGAAGTTAATAAAAGAAAAGCATATCAAAACATGAGCATATAAAATGTACTTAAATTCGCTTAAATCTGAAAAAATGAGAACTCAAAATTAAAATAGCACTGAGGGTTTTTTAACCTACTAATAAAGGCTAAAAGTTTTAAGTATTGTTTTCAAGTGTTAAGAACCTTATGAACTCATCTACTGAGGATAGGAGGCTGAAAATTGATGCCATTTTTTTGAATGGACATTTGACTGTACGTGTCAATTCCACTTGCAAAATTTTGTCTGAGAAGATAACAAGCAACTAGACAAAGACGAAATGACAAAGATTGGAGAAGTGTGGCAAAAAGGTAAAAGCAATCAAAATATTAGTCATAGCAAAATAAATAAATTATCAAGTCTCCATTCACTGGATTTGCAACTATATTAAATATTTAGAAAATAATGCATTGATGTGAAATGATACCAAAAAGACATTCAGTATGAAATGCAGATTACAGAAGATTATGTATAATTTAACCTAAGTAGTGTTTGTCAAAATATGTTAATGAAATATACTTCCACAGAAAAAGTAGTTATGTAATCTATGTCATCACATTGGTTAGGAAATAATGCATATTTTATCCATTTCTTAGAGATTTACAAGACACATGAGTATATCATAGGCTATAAATAATCTGACCACAAAACAATTCTGTTTAGCCCAAATTGCTTGCTAAAGTTATTGTATGATTTTTTTTAATTTTTGCATAATTCCTTGCACTTTGTCTGGTCTAGTACTCCATGTTGCACTTTGAAAAACAAGACTGTGCGTGTGCAGAAGTAAAAATCTGTCAAGAAAGCCATCAAATTAACAATGGCCACCCTGTAGCACAGGGCATTCAGACATTTTGGTGTTCTAATTTATAGATTTTCCATATTATACCAAGATATTTTTTTTAATTGGGTAATCAGAAAAATACAAGTTTTACAGAGAATGAGAGAGTGAAAAAGAGCATTTAAGTATAGATGTCTGATTTAAATAGTGCTTTTCATAATGGCCTAGTAGATGTCCCATTTAAATATATAATAAACTTTTAAAAAATTGCCAACTCATGAAACAGCTGAAATTATGCCTTACAGTTAAATTATAACCCGAATTTTGAGAGTATTTACCCTATCCATAAAGTCAACAAAGCAGAATTGAGAAAATATACCTATGTTTCATTTTGTGAAATATAATAGCACTGTCAGCATCTAAACAGGAATGCATTTGTTTCTTTCCCATTGCAAAGACTTTCTGTACCAGAGCCCCAGTGATTCCATATTGCACCCATCCCCTATACTTTTTAAATTCATCTGGACACTGCAAATTCCTGAAAACACAATCAAGAATGGAGTTGGCCAGTGGTGTTCACATCCAGTCTCAGGTGTATGTCCACAGGTAAAGTATGGTGGTCTGAAGGGGAAGGTCAGATTATTTATAGCCTATGATATACTCATGTGTCTTGTAAATCTCTAAGAAATGGATAAAATGTGCATTATTTCCTAAACAATGTGATGACATAGATTGCATAACTACTTTTTCTGTGGAAGTATATTTCATTAACATATTTTGACAAACACTACTTAGGTTAAACTATACATAATCTTCTGTAATCTGCATTTCATACTGCATCACATGAATTGAAGATTACCATGAATACTGTTAGTTCAGAGAATCCAAGGAGCAAGTAGTGAAGTAGCAGAGAAGATAAACTCAGTGTAGCAGAGGCATGGGCAAAAAAAAAAAAAAAAAAAAAAAAAAAACAGCAAAGTGAACTAGTTATTCAATGAATGTACCATGCTCCATTTCTCCCACTAGTGGTTAACCCAAAAAGACAATGAGTAAAGTAAAAAGCTAGCTATACCCCTTTCATTTACACAATTTGGGGCATGTGGATGGAAAAAAAGACATAGAACATTTGAAAGAAAAAGGAATAATATCATTTTTATATTCTTCCACTTATCTACTAGGATAATGTAGGAGTTATAAGAAAATTTGAATGGTCCATAGGAGAAATGAATGATGTGTATATATTGAAATGTCTGCTTCCACTATAGCAAGATGGATTAAATAGTGGGAAAAAAAATTTAGAATTGCCAGAAAATTCAAACTGTGGAAGTGAGAGATTACCCTGGACATGTTGAAGGGCATGAACTAGACTTCATTGAATTCAGAGATTTAACAGACCCTCTCCTGAAGGTTAAGGACACAGGATAAAGAAAATCCACTTACAACTATGAAGTTGAGGCTATGAAGAGCTTCCGAAATACAGGTGAAAATCACAGAGGTGACAAGTCAAAGGAGAAAGCTGCGTGGTCAGAAAGGGTAAACCAAAATGAGGAAGATAGCTATTTAAATGAGGGGCCGAGGGGGAGAGGGTGAGTATGAATCTGTTGTCTCAGAAACAGAGTCATTATCTAAGAAACAAGTGAGCTCCTCTTTACCTGGATTAAGAACACATAAAACAACAAAGGTTTAAAATGTCACCTAAAAGGAGCCAAAAAGATACATTCTAAAAAATTACCATACACAGGTGAAGAAATGATTGGTGTACTCCCAGCATTTGTGCAAACTCTGGACTATAGCAAGGCGCTCAGGGTGTTCTGTGAGGCATGAAACTAAAGGAGCAGCACAGTAACCGAAACAAACTCACAGAATATTATGGTTCGTAAATTTAGCTTCTTCCCCGGGGAAAGGAGGAATCAAATGGAAAACAAAAATGGATATGAACGCTATGGAAGTGGCTAGTTACCCAATAATCATACATTATTGAGAGTTTTTGTAATTTTTTTTAAAAACCAGCATAATATGTAATAAAAATTTTTGGCAAAGGGTTTATATCCACAATAATATAATAACAGTATAAATGCTTAAAGTAAATTCAGTTTTTTAAAATTTAATGTCATTTATCAGTAAGATCTAATGATACTGAAATTTGGGGTTAATTAATACATTAAAAATATTGCTGACCTCACAATACCCATTTGTGAAAGAATTACAAAAATATAGTCGGATGTTACATTAGGAAAAAGACAGAAATATATTAGATCAGTAAATATGAAATGTCCAATTTTAAATCAAAAGTTTAGTTTATTATGTCATAAACAAGAAGCAGTATAATTAATCAAAGTATGCACATAAATTTTCAACATAGTTTTGCCAGCTTAATGGTAGTTCATTGCACACAGTGGTGAAGAAGCCTGGAAAGTAGTGATGAAATCATGAAAGACATTTCCACAGCTTGTTGAGAATTGAATCTTTTTCCTTTCAAGAAATGTTCCCAAGCCTGGAAGAAGTGATAGCTCATTTGGGAAATACAGTGGACAACAGAATTTCCAAGTCCAAGTTCTGTGCTTTGAGCAGCATTGCTTGTGGAATGGGTGGTCAAGTGTTGTCTTACAAGAGGATTGGTCTGTCTCTACTGACCAGTCTCGGCTGCTGACTCACAAGCGGCCTGGCCCTTTCATCTGACTGGTTGCAGTAGACATCGCTGTACTGGACTGGCCGGGTTCCACGCAGCTGTAGTGGCTGACAGCAGGGCTGGACCACACGGACACCAGGAGCTCTTTTGGATGAATGTTCAGTTTTGGACCGTGCATCGGCACTTCATCTTTATTCAAGCATTGTGCCGGACTTCTGTGATTGTCAAAAATAACCCATTTTTTTTATTTCACATAAAAATACAGTGTAGAAATGGTTCACCGTTATGTCATAACACAAAGAAAGGCAAGTGTCCAGATGATTTTTCTTACTCTCATTTAATTCATGCAGAACCCATCTATCCAGCTTCTTTATTTTGCTGATTTGTTTCAGAGGGTTCAATGCTGTTGAAACAGTCAAACCTTGCTGCTAATCCACGTGTAGGTGGAGATGAATCTGCCTCCACTACAGCTTTCAGCTCATCCTTACTCACCTTGACCAGAGGTCACTCACAAAGCTCACTTTCCAGATTTAAATCACCTGAACAGAAGTTCTCAAACCATCTGTGTAGCCATATCCTTCCCAAATACTTCTCTGATATTTTGAGCTTTGTGGACTACATGGGGTCCCTGACAGAACTTACATTCAAAAATAACAGGAATTTTTGACTAAGCCACTGTTTCACAAAAATCACTCAAACATAAATCAAAAGGCAAATCATGCATTTAGAAAAATAAAGATGCACCTAAATGATAAAAATAAAACAAGAAATGTAAAAGTGAAATGTCAGAATATCAATCGTCACACTTAGTACTTAAGGAAATCAGACATTTCTTAATAACCAATAAAAGTTCAGAAGGAGAAAAATGTAGTCCGTTTTACCTTTGTGTTAAGATTATCTAAGGCAGTGGTTCTCAACCTTCCTAAAGCTGTGACCCCTTAATATAGTTGTAGTGACCTTAATATAGTTGTAGTAATATAGTTGCTACTTCATAACTGTAATTTTGCTAATGTTATGAATCGTAATTAAATATCTGATATGCAGGATATATTTAGGCAACCCCTGTGAAAGGGTAATTTGACCCCCCCCAGAGGGGTCACTACCCACAGGTTGAGAACCACGGCTCTAGAGAAACAGAACCTGGGAACCAGTAGGGCCAGAGCAGAAGAGTAAAGTCTCAAATCAAACAGCCAGGAGACAGCCAGTCCTCCCTCCTTCAGCTTCTTCTCCTTTTTTTTTTTTTTTTCTATTCAGGTTCTCAACAGCTCTGATGGTGCCCGCTCACCTACTTTATTCAGTGACCTCTGTTCAAATGCTAGTCTTTCTCTTGAGACATCTCACAGATGCATAATGTTTAACTACATATCTGGACATCTAGTCAGTTGAAACATGAAATAAACGATCATAGCATATTTCATAGCATATATATATATATGTGAGTGTGTGTCACGAACCAGCGCAGGGAATCGGAGCCAATCAGAGTGGAATTGGTGGGGACTAAGAAAAATACAGCACAAGAGAAGACACAGAAACAAACGATGGATCGGGAGGACTGACCGAGCTGATGGCGACAGCCACACCAGAGCACAAAATCAGCTTTATTTTATAGTATCTGTACAGGGTTGACTGGGGAAGTAGCATAGACAATATGGGGAAACAGCATAACAAAAGACATATTTTTGGTCTTGCAGTATGGTAAGAAGATTAAATGACTTGAATAAAGACAAACCATCTCGTTAATGGTTTCTACTCAACTTCGTTAACATATGACAAGAAGCAAGAAGGAAAGATCACAAGGATCTCTGCACAGTTAACGAAATGAAGGAAGAACTGTGACTTACTGGCTTCTACTTAACTTCGTTAGCCTAAGACAAGAAGTAAGAATGCCAAGGTTACAAAGATCTCCACATAGTTAACTAGATAAGGAAAGAGTTCCGTGACTTCTGGCAGAGGGAGCAGGAAGAAAGGAATATGGCTGTTTGGGGACCAGAGGAGAAGCAGTTGGGGGGTCATTCACTGAATGTTCCCCAGGCTGTGAGAGCCCTGCCAGCCTCGTCTCACAGCCCGCTCTCCGTGTGTGTGTGTGTGTGTGTGTGTGTGTGTGTGTGTGTTTACCTATATTTTACCTACTTTTGCCTAGATTGTTCTCTAGGTGTTAACTAAAATAATGATGTCAAGTACCAGGATATAAAACCAAGGCTCGAAATGACACAATTAGAAAGACAAAAATATCAACAGTTTGCATGTCTAGCACAGTTATCCTCAAGACACAGGGAAAATCATCTGAAGTAGGAAAAATATCTCCTTAATCTATACGTGATGATGTGTCTGTGTGTAGTTATTAATTTGCATATGGCTAAGTAATTTTAGACCTAGCCATAAGTCTTTACAAGTCTAATTCAGTTGTTTTGGTATCCTTAAACAAATCTAATTCTCCTATCTAGGTAAATATCACACTAAGAAGCAATTTCAATTCTAGGTTATCTGTGCCAGGATGTGGTGGTTTTATCAGGTTTAAGCTTCATAATACATACACTCCTACTTGTATATTCAGTCTCTTATCCTTCTTTGTAATTCTTTCTTATGTCTCTTAATATCTGTTCCTCTTCTGCTATGACCTTAGAGATAGATCAAAATCTTTGCTTTTAAGAACTACTGCAATAGAATCTAATCCATTGTAGGTTTCCCCAGTCTATGGTCGTGAGGTGTTTACATTTGCTAGAATTTTGTGATCCTTTTATTCTTGAAATATATAACTTGTGCAGTTTCAAATATGTAACTTGAAATATATAACTAGTGTCCACTCACTAAATAGAAATTGGTTTTTTGAATATACAAAGAAAGTATAAATTAAGAACATATAAATTCCATCCCAATAAAAAATAATCTGTGACAAAGAAATAACAAACTTGCCTAAAATCTATATATGCAAATTGCATTACTCATGAACTAGAACATTGAATTTTATTTTATTAATTCTACCTTGTATGAGAATTTTTATAAATTATTTAATAGCTCCATTTATTTTTTCAAAGTCAAGCTTAGCAATATTGGAATTGACACACAAAAATAAATGTTCCCTTATTAAGAAAACCAAAGAACAAATTATATTAGCTATAGTTTTCCTTTGGGATTTGGGGAAACCCTTTACACTGCTCACTCTACTCAATCTATGGCAACAATATATTAGAATATAACCATTAAATTCTGGTTTACCTCTAAATATTTTCATTTCTTTGTTTTTTATGATGCTTTATAAATATTTTCATTGGAGGCTAAATTTAAGCAGGAATTTAATACATATTTCAATAATCCTTTATTAGTGACAACAGGAGACATAAATGAAATGAACAATTCAAACTGATTTGTGAGGTGTGGAAGGCAGGAGAATGTGCAGAATATCAGACAGGGTGACGGTCAAACCTCAGGGGACACCAGCCCTGTCCCACTTGCACCTCCAACTAGTGCAACTGGTAGAATATTAGACCTCCTTTCAGACAATACTTTCCTATTGTCAAACTCTCCCTAGAGCAACAAATACAAAAAAGAAACAAGTTAATCTGATGTTTGTGAAGTGCTAACTGAGAGGACTAAACACTAATAAAGGGTGGTGCAGAAACAGGAATGAAGGGGCTGTTTACTAGATGTGAATGTCCAAATGGGGAAAGCTTAGCTGAAAGTACAACATCAAAATGTCTTGCACATCTGATATTATTGAAATTCTACCATTCTTTTTCTTTCATTATTTTCTGTCTTTTATTTGTTTGGTAGGCATTTTCATTTTTCTTTCTTTTTTTTTCGTAGAGACAGAGTTTCACTCTATTGCTTCAGGCTAGAGTGCTGTGGCATCAATAAAGCATTCTGTTAAAATAATGTTCATTTTTCTCTCCACTGTTTCTACAAAAGTAGTAAGTATTGTTACCTCAGAAGAAAAAAATCAGCATAATCATTGTTAAATCTAAAATAATGGTTTTATTTTTATAAACCTTCTATGTGAATAGACTTCTTAGGTGGTGTTGATTCTATGAATGTCCAAGCTTCTGTAAATAGCCACTGTCAAATCTCTAGTGTGACAGAGACAGGACTTCAATGGAAGAAGGAGATTCAGATACCTGGAAGGTAACTCCATTGCTCCGTTTAGAGCAGGAGCCTGGTTCCAGACAGATGTGTGATCTGAGGAAACACAGCTGGACTCTGAAGCCTGAACACAGGGAGTTGGAGGACCAGAGCAGGGGATCTGAGATACTCACCCCACTTCACATCTGGTGCCCAAGGTTTTTTGGGCTGTGGGCACTACTTTTTGTGAAAATCATGTAACATTTTGAACCAAGAACTTAGAGTTTATATAAAAATATTTCTCTACTTAGAAGTGATTAAAAAATACATACTTTCTGAAGTACATGAAAATTAATATCACAAATTTATAATCCTGTAGTAATAATTCTATAAGAGCCAAAAGAAAATTCCATTTAGTATAGGGCAGTAAAAGTCTGTTAGATATGCCTCCTAATTTGGACAGAAATTGGAAACCTTCCCCTCATTAGTTTAAGTGACATAGAAAAAACTTTCAAATGTAAACTTCTTTCAATCTGAGCTTACTTTTCCACAAACACTCTGACCTATAACATATTTCACATTTATAACTTTCGATACTCCTCATACCTTACCATGGTACGCACAAACACACTTGTAATCTAAATTTGTAGTTAAATATTAAAATATAAGAATCAGGGACGAGATCAGTGGAAAAAATAAATTGTGCTTCATATAAGAACAAAAAATGAACACTGAAAAACCTCTTCTATCTTAAACAGGTTATTTTAATTCTGAGCTCAACATTCATCATTTCTTTCCTAGACCTTTAGGATAAAACACACACACATCTAAATCTGAATATTAACATTCAGTAAATATTTAAATTAGTCCTGAAAAGAGGGTGCTCGGCAAGCACAATAGAGTGTGCTCACTCATTCATAACTTTTTTCAGCTCTTTGTGTCTAAACCGATTCCTATAACTCCTAATATATTTACAATAACTGAAAAACTTGGTTAAATAATTTTATTTTTCTACAGGGCTGAAATTAATTTTAGTTTGCCACAAAGAATGTTAAAGTATTGCAGATTAAAAAAAAAACAAACCCTGTAAAGCATAATGCTGATCAAAACTTTAACTGACTCTAAACACAAGACAATCATTGTCATAATGTATTCAATCACTAGTTGAAATTCAACATCATTTACAAATTAAAATTTTTAGATGCTATAATTGTTTAAATAACCTTTTGTGCATTATATGTTAAATATCTGACTACGTTAAAAAGTATTTAACAGTTTGTTGTTAAATACTTAGACATACGCTCAGCAAATACCTACTGTAGCTTTCTAAACCAAATGAGACCATGTTGCATTGTAGGGAACCAACAAGTAAAAGCCATCAGAATTTTTGCAGGCATTATTATTCACCCATTTCAAAAAGTTAATAACTCAAATACTTCATTTGATACTTTAAATCTTTTCCACCTGTCCCTCTCAAGAACTGAGTTCCTGTTACAAGTCTCCCCATACACAGGAAACCTTTAATCTAAAAAATATTTGTCATTGAGTCACTTTAACGGTGCCTGTCTCATATTTGCTCTAACCAGGTTTATGATGATGGCTTTGGAAATAATTATGGCCTTGAGTTCTCAAGGGTCAAGTGCACAGCTCAAAGTTGTCCCTTGCTAGTGAGTTAGCCACACTAGTGTGGGATTATAAGAGGTTCTTTTCACAGTGTTCGGTTACACATTCATTCTGAGCATGTTATTTTTTAATAAACTGTTTATTTTACAATGGTTTCAGATTTACAGGCAAATTACAAAGATATTACAGAGAGTTTCCATATGCCTTAGACCCTTTTCCCCCCTATTTTCAGTAATCTTATATTCATATAGTCTGTTTGTTAAAATTAATGACTAATTTTGATGCATTATAAAAGTAAAACTTTGTTGAGATCTCCCTGGTGTTTAACCCCATGTCCCATGACATCAAGGACACCACATGATACGCCATGTCTCCTAATTCTTCCTGGCTGGGACAGTTTCTCAGCCTTTGCTTGTTTTGATGCTCTTAACTGTTTTGAGAAGTAATGATCAGGTATTTTGTAGAATGTCTCAATTAGGATGTGTATTGTGCTCTTCTCATGATTAAATTGGGATTGTATCCTGTGTAGGAAGAAAATTACAGCAGTCAATTGCTATTTTCATCACATCATACCGAGGGCCCACGCTATCTCCATGCGTTACTGGTCGCTGTCTTGCGACCTTGATCCTCTGTCTGAGATAGAGTTTGTGAGGCTTCTTCAAGGCAAACTTTTGCTCTTTGTCCCCTTTCATACTGAATTCTTTGGAACAAAGTCACTTTTCACAACTCACACTTAAGAAGTGGAGATTTGAGCTCCTCTTCCTTGAAAGTAGAGTATCTACATGTATTATTTGGAATTCGGGACAGATTTATCTCTCATCCCCATTCATGTATCTATTCAATCATTTATTTATATCACTAGGGATTCATGGATATTTATTTTAAACTTTGGCTTAGAGTCTGCTATTGCTTTGATTTATTGTTCAAATTATTCTAGCTGTGACTTTTGGGAACTCTTTCATTTGGATCTCGTGTCACTTATGTATAGCTCCGTCAATGTGCTCTTGGTTTTTGTTTTTCATTTTGTTTTCAGCATGTCCTTACTTTCTGGCATTATAAGTTGTTTCATGTCCATCTTGTATATTTTATGCCCTATCCTGGGATCAGCAGCCCTGATTCCTTTTTATTATAAAATAACCTTAGAAACCCAAATCTAGGAGCTGGGTACATTACTACTGGAATAACATTGCCTCCAGGCCCTCTCAGGAAACAGAGCAAGGAAATATATGTGTGTGTGCTGACCCCTCTATACACACTCATGTGTAAATGTTATGTACCTATGCACATCTATAGTAAACAAGTAGAGCAACACTATTCATTACCCAGGAATAATTTTTTTCATTACCTCCTTCCTTTGTTTATCTGTACATTCTCACTTGATCAGTGGAAGAAACCTGGTCTCCATCAATCGTCCATTTCCTTTATTGTTCAATTCCAGTAAAAATGTATATAGCATCAGAATTTATAACCTCTACCCCCAGGAAAACAGTTTTCCTCTGCCCTATAACTGGCATAGAGTGGCTTGCTTTTATGAATTTTTTTTTCCTTTTGCCCTTAACCTCATCTCTCTGTCCAAGAAAAGTCATTGATTTTCAATTTGTTCAGTTGTTCAGTTATTTTCTTATTTAATGGGCAAGAATGAAAATGTCCAAGTTTTTTATATATTGGAGTTGAAAGGCTTTGGCCTTTTTTTTTTTTTTTTGTACTGATGCTTATTTAATCTCATACCAAAACAAGTGTTACAGATAATGAGAGCTTTGAAGTTAAGTATCCTGGGCATATGTGCCTATCTCTAGCATTTGACCCCAGATAAAGAGAGTGAAGATAAAGCAAGGAATTCTAGGGACACACAAGTTGGTAGCAGATGATTTTTTGAGTAGCCTTCAGCAGCCTGGAAATTGTTTCTTTTGATCTTGAGAGAGGATCAAAAATTTTTGAACATACTGATCCGATTTTTTAATAAGTAAATTATTCATTATGATTTAAATGCTTACTTACTATTCAGATCTTTTGAACTGAGATAAGAGTTTCCCGTAAACTTATTTCTTTTCTATTCTTCTTATATTAAAAGGAGTTACTTGAAAAGCTGACCCCATGGGCTGTCCAGTGTATATAGTTTCCATAAAAATATTCTGCTTTGAGGGAAAAATATTTGCATGACTTTATTACCCAAGATTAAAGGTAGAAATCTGAGCTTTCTAAGCCTTCAGAAAAAGGAAGGGCAAACTTTATTTTGGGCAATTCAGGCTTAATAATCCAAACTAATTAGTCATAGAAAATATTTAATACAAAGGATGAACTATGCTTTAGAGAAAACCACCGTGTGAAATATAGACACATGAATATAGAATCTTTAAAATATTTTTAATAGTAAATGCTCTTCATACACATGCATGTGCATGTACTTTAATTGAATATAATCTTTCCTTCAAATTTAAAGACAATTGAGAATGGTTTTATATATAAACTATGGTCATATTCTAAAAAAAATGTCTGGTTTGTGAGCAGAAACAGATACTTTCCAGAACTTTCTTATAATAGTGCTGGGTACATGGTTACTAACATTTGACCGTCTCAAGGAGAAATACGTACCAAATATTTAATGACATGATCCTTCACGACCAGTTTCAAAATTTAACAAACATGAGCACACCTAAACTCTGTAGTTTGTATTTTAAAAATCTAAAAGAACTAAAACCATCTGATCTTCAGGAATATTTCAGTCACACTGATTCTCTGCGACCAGGTATACAAACTGCTAAACGTGGAACACTTCAAAAACACCTGAGGGGATGTGACAACCTACGTGTCTCACGCTGATGTGGTTTTCAGTTTTTAATCTCTTTCACTTTTACTTCATCTATAAACACCAGCCTTTCGGTTAATCCTGATGAGAACACCAGGCCCTTTATTATTATTGCCAGAGTATTTGCAGTAAAGTGTAATAAGATGGAATGTTTTAAAAATATTTGATGAAATCAAATGTATTTTTAAAGATTATGAAGGGTCTCACTAAGTTCAAAGTTCAGACTTTGGTGATAACATACACTGCTTCAGAGGGAAAATAAGAGGCTTTCATGTATAGAGGTATTAGTAGTTCATTCTTTTCAAACGTATTTCTATTTAACTTAGAAAAGTAGGAAACAGAGAGTCAGAGATACAGCTGAAAGTTTTCTCTGTAAGAAATATGGTCTTCAGTGCAGTTTATGAAAGAGTTGAGATTTTTTTTTTTTTTTAACTTCAGGGAATTTAGCTTTAAGTTAAAAGCCCTTTTGCTACTGAAAATTGATTTTTTTTCTTAATCTAGAGGAAAGGAAATATGTGTAGCCCAGCACAAGAGGGAGAGGAGGTCAAGGGGTAAACAGTTTGATGCCGCTCGTCTTGAGCTGGGTCCAGGGTATATGATCTCCTGCACTCTGTCCTCCCAACAGGGAGAATCCAGCGGTGGTTTAGGCTCAAAATGCTTGAGAAAAACTTCAAACAAACGTCTGAGAGAGTCCCTAGAACATTCGGACTTTTCTGTCACAGTCTTTACTGTTCAATTATTTTTCTTTTTAACGGGACAGAAGTATACTGGCAACATAGCTTAAAGCTCCTTGAAGGCATTTCTTTCTGGATGGAGGGAGGGTCTTTAATTAAGCTCTGTAGGTGATCAAGTCACATTTTGCCGGTAAGAAGACACCAAAGACCAAGCAGAGAAAACTTCCCTTTCGTGTATTTTGTTCTTATTCAGAGATGAATGTGGGCACCACGTTTTATAAGCCCTGCACGGCCCGTCATCGCTAAAAGCTAATGTTTCAACCAGCTGCTTTGAGATTGCTCACGCAGAGCTTCACAACAGTGTCCTTCTCCACACTTGCCGTATTGGGGAGTGAGTTGTGGGAATCTTCTCTAAAATCTGGTATTCTTCACAGGCTGAAACTGGTCCCCTTTGCACCGTCTCTAATCTGTCGCCATGTTTCTGTAGTGTTATAATTCCGGAAGTACCTGTCTCAAATTAGGACTGATTCCCAAATTAAAGCAGTATTCAAATTCAAGTTGGTTAGAAATGTCATTTGGTTTTGTGAAAATACTCATGTTTATCCTTTCAAATTATTGTTTTCCTCATTACTTCACTGAAGTTAATATTTTCCACCCTCTACCCGCTAACTACACATGAACACGTGAGACCGCAGACGATTCTGTTAGGTGTCAGGCTCTCTCGGATTTTCCAAAGTACCAGGATGCGAGAAGAATTTTCCAGTTTTTATCCAGATGTTTTGCACTCCTTTACACATAGCCAGAGGTTAGTTAGCAGCCCGATCTACTAGCATTTACTATCAAATATAGATTGCTGACACTTCAAGCAGGAATCTGCCATAAACACTTTAATCAACAAGCCCCTTGAAGTGAAATGAATTAAGGGATTTAATTAAAAGAGACTCACTGGGCAATATGCATCCCGGATTTATCTTTGTAAATTATTATGTCAACATAGTTTCTTCCACACTCCTTCACTTTTGCTTTTTTTCCCCTAAAGCCTGTGAATTAACATATTCATGTTTAAAACTCTGCCTGAAGTTTATTCTTGTTCCCCCCTTAGAGCCATTATTTACCCCAATTTGTCCTTTGTTGGTTTTTCTCATCTCCTTCCACATTTTTAATAAAGATATTTCCCCCCTCATTACAAATAATATTTGTGTATTACACCATTTATTCTTCTATGATTTTGTAGAATCAATTCTAACTTTACAAAATTCACATAATGCACAAGGTTATTAAACAGAAATGCAAATTATCAATGTATTTGAGTTTAAATCGTTGTGCCTCCTCATAGCCCAGGCATCCGTCGACTCTCGGGCCCACTGATGCTTCTCCATCAGCAACTCAAGGACTTAGAGCAGAATTCTCTCCATCCCTCTACTATGTTAGCATTTGGGGGTGTAGAGTGCAGATGGAAAATGAATGAAAAAGGATTTCATAAAATATAAATATTCATTACTGTTCCCAATATCCTGCTTATTTTACAGATCTTGCTGGGTCCTGCCAGAAAAACAGAGTGTTCACTCCAGGAGCACACTTAATGGAAAAGTCGTTGCATTTTTCCTCATTCTTAAATTGGCAGCCTGTGTTTCATATGCTGAACACACAGCCATTCGGGTACGTGTGTGGGGCAGTTCAACACAATCTGGGAAATGTCCACAAACTTGATTTTCATATGTATTTAATATCTGATAGGAGAGAACAAAGGGAGTACATCTTTTTATAAATAATTAGATCCAGTATGATTAATGATGTGTGCGTATTACATATTTATATGTTCACATACATACATATGTATTTATGCATTATATGAATATATTCCATTTGTTTAACAAGGCTTATTTATTTAGATTCTAAAAATAAGGTGAAACAGATTCTAATAACCAAATACATCTTTAAAGATTTGTATTCAACCTTTATATTGAATTTTAAATAGAGTAAATATGTTTGATCAACCCACTGATCTCATAATACAGTTTTGACTGTTTCTCTCTTAGTAATAATTTCTATCAAAAACATTTTGCTTCCCCTTATAATTAGCTTCAATTATGTTAAACTATAAGTTCAAATTCCTTACCCCCAAAATGAGAAGCATTTATAAATAAGAAAACAACTATTAATTTCTGGGGAAATTAGTGTTATTATTACAAAATTAAAGAACTAAAATAATGTTACCAAAAGTTTAAGTTCTGCTTCACTAAATTTCATTACCAGTTACATATTACTTCAGCTCTTTCATTGTTTCCCAAATACATCTCATGTACTACATTATTTTATTATTGAAAGAGAGAAAAGAGAAAGATAAACTGCCCTTTCTGAATACTTCATTTTTCCTTAGTGTTGATTAGACAGTAATCAAGTGTATTTAAATTTCTCAATTCGTTTCACTTTCAATTTCACCTTAAGTAAGGATGTATAAGATGTGTGAAAGTTTTAGAATAATACAGAATAAATATTTTAAATGAAAAGAAAATGTCAAGAAGATGTGACAATTGAAAGAAGGAAAAGAAAAATAAATATCAAAATACTGGCATAACTCAAGCAGGTTGTAGGTTCAGTTTCAGACCATCACCATAAAACAAATATTGCAATAGAGTGAAATGAATGAATTAGTTCCTGAGTGCACATAAACTTGTGTTTATACTACATGTATCCTGTAGTCTGTTAAGTTTACAAAAGACTGCATTGCACTAATGGCATTATGCTTAACATACATACCTTAATTTATAAAACTTTTTTCTAAAAATGTTAGCAATTATCTGAAGCTTTAGAGTCATCACTTTTTGTTGTTGGAGGGCTGTGCCTGGATGCCCATGAGTACTGACTGATCAGAGTGGTGTTTGCTGACGATTGGTTGACTGTGACAATTTCTGAAAATAAGACCATAAAATTTCAAGTGTCGGTGGAGTCTGCCTGCATGAGAGACTTCTCTGCAGCATATGCTGCTTTGTGACAGCGTCTTACCCACAGTGGCACCTCTTTCAAAATGAGAGTCCATTCTCTCCAACGTTGCTACTACTTCATCAACTAAATTTAGGAAATATTCTAAATCCTTGGCTGTCATTTCAATAGTCTTTAAAGAATTTTCAGGCGATTCCATATCAACAAACCATTTTCTTTGTTCATCCAGAAGAAACACTTTCTCATCTTTTCAAGTTTTGTCAAGAAGTGGCTGTGACCCATTCACATCTTCTGATTCCACTTTTAATTTTGATGCTCTTGCTGTTTTCACCATATCTGCACTTCCTTCTTCCACTGAAGTCTCAAACCTCTCTGAGTCATCCGGGAGAGTTAGAATCAACTTCCTCCAAACTCCTGCTAATGTTGCTATTTTGACCTTCTCCTATGCACCATGAATATCCTCAGTGGCATCTCAAATGGTGAAGCCTTTTTGTAAAATTTTCAGTGTAGGGCAGTGCCTGTGGCTCAAGGAGTAGGGTGCTGGCCCCATATATTGTGGGTGGTGGGTTCAAGGCCGGCCCTGGCCAAAACTGAAAAATAAAAAAAAAAAAGAAAGAAAATTTTAGTGTCCTTTACCCAGATCCAGCAGAGGAAACACTATCTGTAGTTGCCATATCCTCACAAAACATATTTTTAAAAAAAAAATCATTGAAATTTGAAGTTACTTTTTGGTCTATGAGCTGAAGAATAGATGGTGTGTCAGCATATAAAAAAATTAATTTGTACAACTTCACCAAAGCTCTTGTGTGACAAGACATATTGCCAGTGAGAAGTGATATCATATAAGGAATCACTCTTTCTGAGCAGTCACTCTCAACAGTAGGCCCAGGCTATTCCGTAAAGTGTGCTGTAAGCAGACATGTTGGGATCCAGGCTTTGTTGTTCAATTTCTAGAGCCCAAGTAGAGTAGCTTTAGCTTAATTGTTAAGAGTCCTTGGACTTTCTGGATGAGAATTGAAGATAGCCTTCAATCTCAAGTCACCCTTGCACTGGTCCCTAACCAGAGAGTCAGCCTGTCCTTAGAAGCTTGGAAACCAGACATTGACTTCATCTCTTTAGCTATGACATCCTAGATGACATCTTCCACTAAAAGGCTGCATATTGAAAATATGCTGTTTAGTGTACTCACTTCCATCAAAAATCTTAGCTAGATCTTTTGGATAATTTGCAGTTTGTCCATCATCACTTGCTGTTTCACTTTGCATTTTTATGTCAAGGAGGCAGCGTCTTTCCTTAAACTTCATGAATCGACCTCTGCTTCTTTCAATTTTTTTTTCTGCTTCCTCATCTCTCTTAGCCTTCATATAATTAAAGAGAAGACAGTTAGAGCTGTCCTTTGGATTAAGGCTTTGACTTAAGGGAAAGGTAAAGCTGGTTTTATCTTCTCCCCAGACCACTCAAACGCAATGAAGCTCTCACACTTTCTTTCCATTTGTGCGTTCACTGGAGTAATACATTTAATTTCCTTTAAGAACTTTTCCTCTGTATTCACAACTTAGCTAATTGATGCAAAAGAGCTCCCTTTCAGCTGATATTGGCTTTCCACATGTCTTTCTCACTAAGCTTAATCATATTTAAATTTTGATTTAAAGTGAGAAAACTGAAACTTTTCCTGTTATCCGAACAGGTAGAGGTAACTGTAGGATTATCAATTGGTCTCATTTCAATAATGTTTTGTCTCAGGAAATTAGGACAGAACAACTTGTTAGTAGAACAGTCAGAACACAAACATTTATCAATGGAGCTCACCATTTTTTAGGACCATGGTTTCTGGTGCTTCAAAACAGTTACAATAGTAACATCAAAAATCACTGATCACATAAAACCATAACACGCTAATAATAATGAAAAAGTTTGGAACATTATGAGAATTACTGAAATGTGACAGAGAGACACAAAGTGGGGAAGAATTGTACAGACAGACTTGCTCAATACAGGGTAGCCGCAAACCTCTACTTTGTAAAAAATGCAATATCTGAGAAATGCAATAAAGTAAAGGGCAATAAAAAAAGGTATGCCTATAAAAGGAAACTAATGGGTACCTTCTAAATATGAAATTTCAGGTAATAACTTATGGTTAAAGCAACTGTTGTCAAAAGAGGGAGATTTTCTCCCCAGGTATCATTTGGCAGTGTTTGGAGACACAAGTAGTTGTTGCGATTTGAGGGTGGAGAGTGTTCTGGCATCCAGAAATCAGAAGACAGGGATGCTGCTGAGTATCACAGAGACGAGAGGACAGTCAGGAGTTATCTGGACCAAAATGATAGTAGTACAGAGATACAAAATAGTACAGAAGTTGCAAAATCCTAGTTCAAAGTGATGGAGATTCTTTAACATTGAAATGAAATGAAGATTTGATATTGTCAAATATCAGAAAGATTATAAATCTGAGGTAGACTATGGAACTTAAATCTGATTTGATAAAGAAGAAGCGCTGTAAGTTCTTTTCAAAAAAATTACTTTCATGTTTTATTTTTTCTTTAATTTACAAATAACGATTGTCTATACTTATAGAGTACAAGGCGACAATTTTCATGCATCTATACATTGTGCAGGCTAATTAGCATATTTATCAAATACAATATTTATCATTGCTTTGTGGTGTGAACATGTACATCCTTTTTATTAAGTGATATTGAAATGTGCAATACATTACCGTTGACTAACTGGGCCCTAAAATATCAGAATTTAAACTTTCTATCCTTCACCAACATCATCTTCCCTTTCTTCATCTAACTTTGCACGGTTCTGCTCTTCACATCTGTGAGTTTGACTTGGATTTCACATACACGTAACATCATGCAGATTTGTTTCTCTGCGTGGCTGACGTTACTTAGAATAATACTCTCTAGGTTAGTCTATGCTGCCACCCATGACAGAACGTCTTACGTTGCAAAGGCTGCGTAGTATTTTATTTATATATATTCGTCACATTTTTTGCTCCTTCCATCCACGGATGGGCATTTTCGGTGTTTGCAGACCTTGACTATTATAAATAATGCTCCACTGAACACGAGAGTGAAGACATCTCCACACACTCATTCCACTCCTTTGGATGTGTTCCTAGAAGTGGAATTTCTGGGTAATTCTAGTTTTAGTTTTTTGAGGACCCTCTACACTGTTTTCCAAAATGACTGTGTTCATTTGTAACGCTACCAAAAGTGCACAAAGGCTTCCTTTTCTTTCCATCCTTGCCAGCACTTATTGTCTTTCATCATTGAGGTAATACATTATTGTGGTTTTTAACTTGCGTTTCTGTGATTACTGGATTTGTGGAGCTTTTTTTTAGTATTTCTATTGTATTGGCCATTTTATTAATGTCTTCTTTGGAGAACTATCTTATCAGGTCCTTTGCCTATTTTTTAATATGTTTTTTATTATTGTACCGTTTGCGTTTATTGTATGTTTTGAATATTTAGGTCCTTATCTGATGTTTGATTTGCAAATATTTTCCACCAAACTCAGGATTGTATCTTCACTCTCATAATTGTTTCTTATTCTGTACAGAAGTTCCATAGTTTAATGGTATCTCATTATTTATTTTTGTTCTCATCACTTTTGTTTGGTGTCTTATCCAAGAAATTACTGCCCAGACCAGTATAATGGAGATTCCCCTCTGTTTGTATTCTAGTAATTTTACAGTTTCGGGTCTTATGTTTCACTCTTTATTCCATTTTGCATTAATTCTTGCATAAGGAATAAGTAAAGGTTCATTTTAATTCTTCTGCATATGGATATTGTTTTCTCAACATTATTTATTAAACTGACTGCCCTTTCTTCGGTGAGTGCAATTATGATGTTTTGATTATTATAGCTTTCTAATAAATTATGAAATTGGAGAGTGTGATGCCTTCAGTGGTTTTTTGTTTGTTTGATTTTTTTGGTCAAGATTGCTTTGGCTACCTATGGGCAAAAACAATTTGTTTAGGCTATGCACAGTGGCTCAGGCCTGTAGCACTCTGGGAGGCTGAAGTGGGTGGATTCCTTAAGCTCAGGAGTTCAAGACCAGGCTGAGCGAGAGTGAAAACCCATTTCTACTAAAAATAGGAAAAAATAGCTGAGCACCGTGGCAGGTGCCTTCAGTCTCAGCTATTCGGGAGGCTGAGCCAAGAGGATCACTCAGACCCAGGAGTGCAATGTTGCTGTGAGATATGATACAATGGCACTCTAGCCAGGGTGACAGAGTGACACCCTTTCTAAACAAAACAAAGCAAAAAACAAAAAAACAAAAAAACAATTTGTGTATTTATGTGAAGAATGACATTGAAATTGGCAGGGATTTAATTAAATCTTTAGATAGTTTTGATATTTTGACATTATTAAGGCTTTCAATCCATGAACATCACTTATTTGTGTATTCTTTTTTCGTTTTTTTAATCTGTGTTTCATACTTTTCAGTGTATAGCTCTTTCACTTCCTTAGGTAAATTTAGTACAAAATATTTATTTTCATGCTATTATAAGTATGACTATTTTCTCCATTTCTTTTTCAGGTGGTTCATTGTTAGTATGGAGAAATACTATTCATTTTTGTGTGATTGTGTACCCTACCATTTTACTGAACTTGCTTATCAGTTCTAATAGTTTCTTGGTGTGGTCTTTATAATTTTCTATGTTATCAGCAGAGGCAGTGTTACTTCATCATTTTCTATTTGGGTTTATTTATTTACTTTTCTTTCCTAATTGCTCTGGCTAGGCCTTCCAGTACTATACTGAATATGAGTGATAAGAGTGGCCATTTTTACTTGTTATAATTTCTTAGGAGAGAAGCCTTCAATTTTTACCATTGAATATGATCTTAGCTGGTTTTTTGTCATACACAACCTTTATGGTATTGAGGAACATTCCTTCTATACTAAATTTCTTGAGAATTTTTATAATTAAAGAATGTTTAATTTTTCCAATTTTTTCTCCTGTTGACATGATCATATAGTTTTTCTCCTTCATTTTGATAATGTGATGAATTACATTAATTAATTTGTATATGTTAAGACATCTGAGGACACCAGGTATAAATCCCACTTGATTATGGTGAATTATCTTTTTAACATACTGTTAAATACACTTTGCTTGCCCCTTGTTTAGGATTTTTGAATCTATGTTCATTGGTGATACTGCCCTGTAGTTTTCTTTTACTGTTACTTTCTAAAGGTACTGTCAACCTTATAAAATGAGTTCAGAGGTATTCCCTCCTCTTCAATTTTTTGGAAGTTTAGAACAAATTCATATTAATTTTTCTTTAAGTATTTGGTAGAATTCAACCATAATGTCCTCTGGTCCTGGACTTTTCTTTGCTGGGAGATTTTATTTACATATGTAACCTCTTGACTCATTTTTGGTCTGTGCAAACTTTCAATTTCTTTGTAACGCAGCATGGGTAGGTCATATGTTTCTAGGCATTGTTAGATTGCTAAATTTGTTTACAAATGATTGGTCATAGCAGTCTCTTATGATCCTTCATATGTTTACTTCTAATGAACTGTAATGTTCTCCTATTTAATTTCTGATTCTAATACCATAGAACCTAATAAGCTGACACCCAGGGCCTGTAACAAACTGGTGCACATACGGAGGTGGTCCACACAAGGAACTAGGCCTACCGTGCTGAGATGTACACGTGGTTCACGCCTGGTCCATGGAGGGAGGTGGTCAACTATGGAGATGCTATTGTAATTTGAGACTTCTCTCTTTCTTCCACAGTTAGTCTAGTGAAGGGTTTGTCAATTTTGTTTAGTTTTTTCAAAAAGTTGACTTAGTTTCACTGATGTTTTCTATATCTGTCTCACTTATGTCTACTTTGGTCTTTATTCCTTCTGCTAACTTTGGAGTTTATTTGTTCTTTCTCTCGTTCCTACAGGTATAATGTTGTTTGTGATAGTTCTTAATTTTTGATGTAGACAGTCATTGCTATATACTTTTATTTTAGAACTGCTTTTAAAGTTTTTGAGATTTATCTTGTTCTTTTATTTGAATAGTATTTCCCTATTTTCCATTTTCTTTGACTCTCTTTGTGGGTTTTATGTACTAAATAAGATAACTCACAGCTCAGTCTTGTCACACTGGACTCAGACTGGCCTTGTGCAGGAGAAGGACCTCAACAACCCTTCTGAGCAAAGTTTCAAAGTGCCTCTCAAATCTTAGTCTGTGTCTGAACCCCTGTCTCTATTCCGGTGACAGGACGGGCCTTGGACATTAGGATGGGCCATGTCCTGTCAGAACCCAACAGTAACGTTAAAGCCAATCCCCTAGATATAGCTATAAATGTTGAGGTGCTCCATGTGTGCCCCAGTTCCTTCCATCCTCTTGATGAAGCTGAGTGTGGGCATTTCTTTTCTAGTCTCTCTGCAGTTAGCCAGGAAGAAGATTTGTGGCAAATGACTGCACCTGTGTTAGGCTGACATCGCGAATCCTGGATATATAGCTGCTGTTACATGCACACCTCTGCTTTCTGTGGTCCGGGGCCACTGAGGAATGCAAAGCCCTATCATTCCTCAGAGCTAGCTCATCGAGAAGCCAATGCCATGGGTGGGCGCTATAGAAGAAGTTATGATAATCAGTGTGTGGACAAACTTCGTCCCAAAAAAACGTGTAGACTGGGTTTATCCTTGGGGCAAAGAGAAAGAAAGGCCTAGGAAGTGCCAAGCTCCAGCTGAGGCTGCCTGAGTGATGCTGTTTGCACCATTAACTCCCAGGTGCAAGTATGGTAGAAGGCAGGCCATTAGGTAGCCAGTGGGAAGTGTGCAGCCAATCCTTTCCAGGGGGACTCCGGGTGGCCCTCGGAAATGTAGCCCCGGTGGCGTTTGAGCTGAGCAACCATTTAAAGCCACGTCTCTGTTTTCTTATAGGGTGAGTCCAGTACACCTGGTCTCACTTGCTCCCTAAGGAAAGAGGTTTAGGAAGCAGTCTCTGGGGTGGTCACTGTAAAAGCTGAAGTCCTCAGCGCGTGGTATGCATCCCTTCCAGGGAACTTCTCCCTTTAAAAGCCCCTTCTCGGCATTGCCCCTGGTGGGTAGAGGCCCTAAACGTGGCTGAGCACCAGTATGAATCCACCGCTTGTTTCTGCTGTGCACAGAGCCCCAGGTAGGCCTAGTTCCCTCTGCTTCCAGGGCGAGGAGCTTTACAATGAGGTCAGTCTCACGGTGGAAGGCGCGAACACTGCGCGGCGTGGTGTGCCCAGGAGCCGCTTCAGGAGGGCATAGACCCGGTCATCACCGGGAAGCGCCGACCGCAGGCTGCAGGCTCACTGTTTGCTTCTTTAATGCCTAGAGGAAGTGAGTTTGGGAGCCTGGCTGCTGAGTAGCCACAAGAAGGCCGCACGGACCCTGTCCAGGAGGAACACACTAACGGGCTTTCTCTGCGCCTCTCCAGGGAACCGAAGCCCCGAAGTGTCTGCACATTCTTGTAAAACGGCTGCCTTTTCCTGTGGTCTGCAGACGCTAGACTGAGCACCTTTGCTTCCTGATTTGGTAAATGCAGAGCCAAACCATGGGTGAGCTCAGAGTTAGGGCTGTATACGTGAGGTCCAAACCCTCCTCTCCACGGGAAGAACGGGATTCGGAAATTCCCTACCCGGGCCGTGGCTCTGCGCCCTGCAGCCCTCGTTTGCTCCTGCCCTCTGGGCGCGGGCGTTTGCTCGACGCCCTGGTAGGAGTCTTCGCTGCTCTCCGGCTTTCTCTGCAGGGAAGGATCGGCGCACTGGTGTGAATTGGCGCGTGTGTGGGTGGTGGAGAGAGTGACCTAATCCATCAGGTCGCTCATATTACCAAGTGCAGTAAGTTCCTAAATATGGTATGAAAACAGCTGTTGAGGAAAACGCCTTTAACTGCTAAATGTCAAATTGTTATAGAAGAAATCAGAGGTAATCTTTATATTGATGAAAAAAACTATAGCACAGTGATGGAGAAACTGAAGGTTAAAATATTTGGAAAACATAAGATTCAAGGAAAGAAAGGAATTAGGACCCTTTGTGAGGCTTCTGAGAGGATTTTAGAATTGGAAGCATCAAGATTCTGTCTTCCTATCTAAGCAACAATTTCCCTGGCAGAATCTATTTGAGGAAACTATTTTAGAACTCTAGAGTAATTGAAAAATTACAACTTCCAGAAGACATCTTGGATGGTAAATTTCAGCTAATTTTGGTTAATTTCAGCTCAGCTAAAATCAGTAGCAGCTTCCCATTCCCTCCCCCAGCCGCGTGGCAGGCAGTTTTGAACTTGTTCCTGAAGTAGCTTAGCATACCTGAATAACCAGGGTGAATAAAAAGAGTCCAAATATTGGGATTGAAGGTCTGCGCTCTGACTGCCGACTGCTCCTTCTGATCACAGTGTTGTAGACAAAAAACAAGAGCTGCCATTATTGTCATGCCCCATTATTGTAAGTCCCCCTTCCCCAGGCTGAAGTGATTTCCACGTCAATGAAAGAGCTGGCACCTTACCCCCTTTTCATTTTTTCACTCTTTTTCCCTTTGGGAAGCAAGACAATAAAGATGAGGACATTAAAAAGGCAACTATGAGTGCGTGTGTGTGGGTGACCACGCATGCCCAGGGAAAACATCATAAATGACCAGGAAAGACTTGATTTTTAAACTTTAGAATTCTGTGCTGATTTCAAGTCTTTGCCGATCATTGGCACAGAGACAGAAACAGCCCACAACATCAGATAAACAAACAAACAAATGAAAACCATACCAGAAATGCCCAGCAAACCAGCGAAGGGGGAGAATCTGATGTCCAGAGTTACCACACAATTAGTTTCAAACGTCCAGTTTTCAACAGAGTAATCACCAGGCACGCAGAGAGCCGGGACTGCACGGCCCATCCAAAGGCGATAAGGAGAACAAGGCCACAGAAGTTGTCCTGAAAACGTGCTGATGGCAGCTGTTAACGACAAATCTTTTGAAATAATTTCCTTAAAGTTATTCACATAACTAAGGAAAAATGCAGGTGAAGCCAACAAAATAATGTATGAACAAAATGAAATTATCAATAAAGACATTGAAATCCTAAGGGGAAACCAAAAAGAAATTCTGAAGCTGAATAGCACAGTAACTGAAATGAAAAAAATTCATAAGAATTCAGTGGCAGATTTGAACAGGCAGAAGAAACAACAATAAACTTGATGATAAGACAATGAAATTCATCATGTCTAAAAAAAGGGAAAATTAAGTGACACAGCCTAAGTGACCAATGGGACATCAGCCAGTGATGATGAAAGAAGTGATGATGACATCAGCCACAGAGGATGAAAGAAGAAGGAAGAGAAAATATTAGAAAAATAACGGCTGAAAAATTCCCAAATTTGATGAAAGATGTGAATATAAACATCTAAGAATTTCAGCCTTCTCCAGTTGGATAGACGTAAAGAGACCCATAGCCAGACACATTATAATCAAACTTTTGAAAGAAAAAAGACAAAATTTTGAAGGAAGGCAGCAAGAGAGCAAGCGATGACTCCTCACATACAAGGTATTCTCAATCAGAATACCAGGAGCTTTGCACCAGAAACTTTGGAGGCTAGAAGACAGTAAGCAAATATATACAAAGTGCAAAGAGAAGGGAGGGGGAGAGGAGTGGAATGGAGGGCAGGACGAGAAAGAGAAAAGAAATGAATTGAAGTGAAACAATGAAATCTGCTAACCAAAGTAAATAGTCTGGCAAAATTGTTCTTCAAAAGTGAGGGAGAAATTATGAAAGGTATAAAAGGAACAAAATTTCACTACATGTTACAACATTAATGAATCTTGAGGACATTATACTACAAGTACTAAGCCAGTCATAAAAAGACAAATATTGTCTGATTCTACTTTTATGAGATACTTAAGATAGTTAATATCACAGAAACAGAAAGTATAATAGTGGTTCTCAGGGTTTGGGGTAGAGGAGAAGGAGGAGATATTTATTGTTTGATGGATGTAAGAAGTTTCTTTTTACAAAATGAAAAGAGTTACAGAGATGGATGGTGGCTAGTGTCACACAGGATTATGAGTGTATTAACTCTACCCAGCCACACTTAAAAGGATTACGATAGGAAATCTCATGTATTATTTTAAACAAAGAAAAGTGGAAAAAATATACTTAGTAACTAAACATGAAGAAATGCTAAGTGAATACAAAATTCTGATGTTCTTTGTAGTTACCCCAAGAAAGTTGGTAATGATGAATAATTGTGGTAAACAACAACACGTTTTTAGCTTCTCCAGGACTTTCAAGTGGAGGACTTGGACAAATTTGAAAAGGATCCATAGGAAATTGCTAGACAGTCACTGAAAACTAAAAAATAATAGAAAGTTCATCAAGGAACAGAAGATCAACAGGATTCACTAGAACAGAGAGTTTGGGATAGATGGGAAATGTAGAAAGAGCATCTGAGTGGGTGGGGGATTTAAGTAGAACTTGAAGTTCACACCCTTTAAAGGATCATCCTTTAAGGAAAATAATTAAAATTTCAAATGTAAATTAAGTATAGGGTCGAAGGAGACCTTGTGAGAGAAGCCTTAAAATTTCTTTTTAATTGACTCTAATAAATATCCTCTGCTGTTAGGATAAACATCCCAGCATAACTACAGGGAGAATAGCACAATTCTAGAATGCAGGTAGAAAGCAGCCCTGTGCAGGTAGTTGTCATGACCATATTTTCCTCATCAGAAGTCAGGGTTCATGCATTGAGAGAGAAAGGAATATTTGGGTCCTGGATTTGATGTGTGTTTCAGAAAATATGAAACGTGTGATTAACTAGGAAGTTTCAATGTAGGAATTTAAAGAGGAATAGGCAGTTGCTGTAAAGGGCTGCAAGGCAAAGGAAGCAAAGGTGGTCTTTTCTGGAACAGTCAGAATTTGAAACTTCATCATCAATCAAACATCTCAGGATGAGATAACTGATCTAAAACATCTTTCTGGGTGACAAGAAAAATGTCTTGGGACATAGTTGACTTACCAGCTCATGGAGATTACCTGCCCCGGGATAGTGTCTCAGATACCAGAATCAAAATGAGGAAAGAAGTTGGCTGAAAAAATAGAAAAGTATAAAAAAATGCATAATATACCAATAAAGACACAATGATTTTATTCAAAAATTATCCTGAAATCCTAAAAGAAAGTAAAAATATTGATGCTAATTACTATTTTATGTTCATTAACAAAACACTCATTATTGTGCAGACATTGATGATAGTGTTCTTAGCACTGGAAATACAATGAACAGACACAGCCTGCTCTTGGGGAGAGTAAAGTTTAGTACAATAGATCTAGACAGAAACAGATTTCCAGACATGGGATGTGATAGTGTTAGATGAAATGATAGATTGTTTGCATAATCTTTAAATGGGAGTGGACTCTTAAGCAAGCTAAAATATCTGATAACCATAAAGGGGAACATGGCGTATTTATATATAATACTTTTGAATTAGAAAAACAGCATACAGAAAATGAACATATTATGTATTTAAAAAGTTACCCAAATGACCAATAAATATGTAAACAAGTAAACTAGTAGTCAGAGAAGGATGCGTAAAAACATGAACTATAATCTTTTCTATTAAACTATTTTTTAAAAAAAGTAACTGAAGTCAGGCACAGTGGTTCACACCTATAATCCTAGCATTCTGGGAGGCCTAGGTGAGAGGATCCCTTGAGCTCAGGAGTTTGAGACCTGAGCACGAGTGAGCAAGAGTGAGTCCTGTCTTTAAAAATAGTTGGGTGTGTAGTGAGAGCCTGTAAGCCCAGCTACTCAGGAAGCTAGAGCAAGAAGATCACTAAAGCCTAAGAAGTTGAGGTTGCTGTGAGCTGAGTTGATGCCAGGGCTCTCTAGCCTTCTAGCCTAGAGCAACAGTGTGAGAATCTGTCTCTCCCCCACCAAGAAAAAGAACTGAAATCTTCCAGCAGTGGCAGAAATACTACAATGGTAGACACAGGAGAATATAAGTACTCTTTTATGCTCTTGTTGGGTTATAATTTAACATTTCTAGGATACACGCTACCAATATATATTAAAACAAAAGTGGGCACACCACTTACTCCAGCATTTCCATTTGTAGAAGTACCATCAGAATATAGCAGAAGCAGTAAGTAAATATATATGCATAAAGTTATCTATTGTAGCAAAAACTGGAAACAACTTGGGCTCCTAATCCTAGGAATAGGGATGATTGAATTGATAAACTAAACTATGGTTAAGTCAATATATATGTATGATATAATATCATCTCTACTTCTTTTAAAAATGAATGTCTGTAATATGCATACATATATCTTTGAATTAAAAATCAATAGAAGTATAGAAACACTAACTCTTGGCCAGGTGTTGTGGCTCATGCTTATAAACCTAGTAATTTGGAAGGCCCAAGTGGAAGAATCTCTTGAACTCAGGAGTACACACCAGCCTAAGTAAGAGAGTGACCTGAGAAGATACCCTGTCTCTAATAAAAATAGAAAAATTATCCAGGCATCGTGGTAGCTGTAGCACCATCTACTTGGGAGACTGAGGCCAGAGGATCCCTTGAGCCCAGAAGTTTGAAGTTGCTGTGAGATAGCTAGGCTGACACCTTAGCTCCCTAGATTGGGACAACAGAGTGAGACTCTATCTCAGAAAAAAAAAAAAGAAAGAAAGAAAGAAAGTGTTAGCTCTTACACATGATTAATTCAAGGATTAGGATTGGGAGAGAGAGGAAGAAATTACAGTTTTTGATTAGACTTCTCATTTATATTTGAGTTTTAACTCAGACCATTTATTTCACTTAATAATTCAAGTTACTGAGGAAAGACTATTAAATTCATGAGCAAGTGTTCTGAAGGGGAAATTGGAAGTGTTATTGATGTGAATTCAGAGGTCCTAACTATTCTTGGGTGGCTGGTCATTTTGTCCTTGAGGAAGTGAGCTGGAAGCCAACTCTGAAGATGAATGGGAGTTAGTGAGGAAAACAGAGACCACACCAGCAGAACAAGAAAGTGAGACTGCTGAGTATACAGTAGAAAGGAAGAATATCTGGCCTTTTCAAGGAGTGGAAGAGTTCTGAATGGGGGACCCAGGGAGCAGAGAGGTGCAAACAAGGGGGGCACATGGCACAACTTTTGGCTTCCCAGTGGGAATGGACCAGTTAAAGGAATCAAATCCACAGAGGCTTTGAATTTGATTCTTGCCTCTGCGCTTTTTAAAAACCTCCTTAGGACTCAATGTCCTCATATATAGAATGAAAATTATAACACCTACTTCAATCTTTTTTTGTGAGAAGCACATTTTATATGTAAAGTGGATAACAGATGCCTTTTCCATACTAAACACTCTGTGTATAGTGGGAGCTGCAGTTCTCCATTTTTTTACAGACTATTGTAATGATTGGATTGGATTGGATGCTAGTTTAGATATTAGGCATTCTTATTTCCTGACTACATAAAGCAACTTTTAATGGGGTGGTGTGTTTAGCAGTAAGCATTATCAATGAGACCAGGTGTGCTGAACCAACCTCAACTAATTGAACAAGGCAGAAACAAATAAACCAGAAGCAATGCTAACAAGCCATTTTCCCCCTAATTTTTGTAATAGTTCAATAAAAGCAGCCAACTGGACAATGCAAGAAATGTCACTAGTTTTAAACCCAGAGTTTACTGTAAGTCAGGGTTTGCAGAATCTTTCTATTGATTGTTGTGTAATTATAATAATGCAAACATTATTCTCCTTAACAGTACCCTTTATAGAATGGCTAAGGTTTCTTTGGTTGGATTCTTTATTTTAGAAACTAAAGTAAGAAAAACAGAAAACTCCATCTTTTTGACTGAGGGAAAATTTCAGAGGATAATATAAATGTTTCTATTTTTTTCAGTTGCTTATGTAGAAATGCATCAGGAACTTTGAGCACAGACCTTGCTGACATAAGCTAAGAGTTTCCTGTGATGAGTTTGAATAGACAAGGAAGAATGAATACCGTGCTTGAGCCTGAAATCAAAATTATAAGGGCAAATACTGTATTAAATTTAGAGAAATAATCATTGATGATGTTTGCTAGAGAAAGTAGGCTGAAACATTGCAAAAGCCATATGAAATGGTACAGGTATAAGGAGAATTGCTGTCCAAATCCATCCTCAAAAAAGGATTTGCTGTCCAGAAGTGGGGAAGGGGGTCAGCAGGCAGAATCTAGTGCCAACTCTTTGAGCTTCAGAGAGCAGACTCCAGGTAGGTCGGTTCAGGACACTGAGCAAGGTGCAGCTATTTTCCTCCCAGTAAGGGATATTATGATCAGCAATAACCTCCCAAGTCCCTTGCTACCTTGGCTTAGATTTTGGCCAGCCACCATCCAGCTCATTTTCTCCCTCCACCCAATACTGTGTCTTCTCCAAATCTATTCACAGATATTGATTCCTAATTAACATCTTGCATCCCAAGTCCACTTTGGCATCTGCTCTAGAGCTCCCCAATGAAACAAACAGAAACACATTGGGGCACTAACGTGAGAGGTCTTGAGTCTGTGATGTGATGCTAAGCTTGACTATGGCTGCTGTAGAGCGATGCTACTGATCTGTGCATATTGATTTCGCAATCTGAGACTTCACCGAATTTATTAATTATTGGTGGAACTTTGGTGTTTCTAGATATAAGATAATATTATCAGCAATGTATGATATTTTGACCTCCTCTTTCCTACATTGGACACTTTTATTTCTTTCTCTTTCCTGATTATTCCTGCCAGAACTTCCAGAGCTGTGTTAAATAGAAGGGACAGTGGGCATCCTTGTGTGGTTTAGTCTCTAAGTAGGAATGTTTTCAACTTCTTCCCCATTCAGTATGATGTTGGCTGTGGGTTTATCATACATGACTTTTATAATAACAACAAAGAAAATAAAATGCCTAGAAAAGTATTTAACTAAGGAGGTGAATAAGCTCTACAAAGAGAATGCTGAATCACTGAGGAAGGAAATTGCAGATGATGTAAACAATGGAAAAACATATCATGCTCATGGATTGGCAGAATCAATATTTTATTTTTTTTAAATGTCCATACAACCCAAAGTGATTTACATAGTCAAGGCAATCCCCATTAAAATACTAATATTAATTTATTAATCCATTCATGGCTTGATGGGCACTTAGGCTACTTACACATCTTGGATGTATTAATAAATTTTGATAGAGGTTCTCAGAAGATGGCAGTGGAAACTGTCCCGTAGCCCTTCTCTCCCCAGTCAGCAGGTGAGAGGGAGGGAGCTCTGGATCTTTCCCGTGTGAATTATTGGAGGGGATGGGCAGCTGGAGATGCACAGCGAGTTGGTAGATTGTTGTATATGAAATATAGTTCATAACCACGGAAACTGCTGTAACCGTTTCCCCCTGCCCAGTGGAGAGGCAGCTGGCCCCTCCCACAGGGAGGACAGCAGGTCACAACTCACAAAACCTAATTGGAGAAAATTCCACCAAAGCGTGGATCTCAGAGTTTGACAACCAGAAAGGAGTGCTGCTAGGATCCACAGAGACTTGGCCCAAGCGAGAGCCAATGGGATGTGATCCTGCCGGAAACAAACATACTGGAATGCCCAAAATGGTGAGTGCCTTTTCCCCAGATCATTGGAAGGAGGTGATTCGTCAATGCTAGCCCAGGTGAGGAATCCTGGTGAGGTCTGACCGTGCAGGGGACACGAGATTCTGGGGTGTGGAAAAGACACTTTGAGCTGTGCAAGCTGGTGAAGAGAGCCCCAGAACACTTCAGCTTGAGAAAAAGTGGCAGGTCAAAGTGGCAGCAACAGCCCCACGGGAGCTCCCTCCCCTCTAGCTGCAGCTGCAGAGAACCACGGCCACTGTGAGCCCCTCTCCCACAGCCGCTGAGAGCTCCCCTCTCACAGCCGATTGCAGTAGCCGGATTGCGAGAGAGGGGGTGGGAAGAGCGGAGAGTTTTGGGACGAGTGGACTCGAGCTCCAAAGTTGGAGGTTGGATGGGAATGTCATTCGGAGCTGAGCACCCAAAATAAAGCGCCTTTTCCAACTGGTGGAGAAACTCCAAAAATGGCGACTGGCCAAACAGTGTAGTTTCCATAGCAACAATATTATTTGGTGAACCACATATAAGCCTGAGAACCACCTACAGCACCATCTGGTGTCCACAAAGTATATTGCATTATAAATTAATTCCACTTAAGTTGACATCAACTTTATACATAAAGACCTTTATTTCTATATATATACAAGAACAATATTTTTGAGGTTGGTTTTTTCTTTTTTTTTTAATCCTTTTCTTGGAGGTGCCATTGATAAATAATTTTTTATTTCACTTTCTTTTCTTAGGCTATTTTTATTATTTTCTATTCTCAAATGTACATTTCTTCTTCCTCTCCTGTTTCAATTTCTTTGTTCTCTCTCCCCTTCCTCTTCTTCCTTTCTAATAGCTTCTAAGAGTGCTTTCATCATATTTGTTAGAGGTTTTTCTTTTTCTATTCTCTCAAGTATTTTACAAGAATCATTTGTATTGTAGAATTCTTCTTTTCGTTTGTTTGTTTTTGTTCTTAGCTGTTGTTCTTTGATTGGTTGTTTGTTTGCTATGCTTCATCTGTATGTCAATGTTTCTGACTGTGGGTGCATCTGTGTCCTTGTGTGTCTGGTAGCCCTGTTACGAGTGTATTATTACATTTGTTTTCAATGTGTGTGTTGTAAATGTTTTCCTTACCACCTTGATCCTTCAGTCCACCCCCTACCCTGGATTGGAAGTCTAGAACTCCAAATCATCCAGAATCCAGATTGTCTGCATTTACAATTGCTCTGGAACTCTTGAACTGTAAAGGCTGCAGTCGCCACCCCAATTCCCAGGTGGAGGGCTGGTCAACCACAACTGTAGAAGTTTCCAGTCCAATTTCACTGTCCTGCTCATATAGCTAAAAACTGAAAAACAAACATGGGGCAGAACCAGCAGAAAAACTCTGGCAACATGAATAAGCAGAACGGTGCAACTCCCCCCAAAAATGACAAACCATCCAATCCAGACTATCCCATCGACAAACAGATAGCAGAGATGTCCGAAATCAAATTTAGAATCTGGATTGCAAACAAGATTAATAAAATGGAAACAAATATGGAGGTAGAGATTATAGGATTAATTCAGAAGATGTCTCAAGAATTCAACCAATTCAAAGACAAAAAGACCAAAGATCTCAACACATGGAGACAAGAAGTTGCAACCCTCAAAGATATGAGAAATACAGTAGAAGCCCTCAGCAACAGAATAGAGCAAGCAGAAGAAAGGATTTCTGACACCGAAGACAGAGACTTTGAATGCTCCCAAATGCTCAAAGAGATAGAGAAACTATCACAGAAACTATTTGAGTTTCTGTGTTAACTCAAAGAAAACCAATATTCGTCTTGTAGGAATACCTGAAAGCGATGAACTGGCTTCACATGACACAGAGTCCCTTCTTCTTGAGATTATGAAAGAGAATTTTCCAGACATACCTACATACTCTGAAATTCAGATTTCAGAACCCCAGCATGACTTAACCCGAATAAGACATCCTCCAGGCATATTGTAGTTAATTTCACTAAAGTTAACATGAAGGAGAAGATTCTAAAAGCAGCCAGATGCAAGAAATCCATTACATACAAGGGGAAGAATATTAGAATTACTGCAGATCTCTCTGCTCAAACATTCCAAGCAAGAAGGGAGTGG